>CAOLHI010006632.1:0-27909 GCA_948474755.1 Ctenosaura bakeri
TGTATTTATATACTGTTGTAATGCCGCCTCGATCCATTGGGAGAGGCGGGATGTAAATAAATAATATTATTATTATTATTATTATTATTATTATTATTATTATTATTATTATTTTGATGCCAATCTCTGGAGGGTCTTGGACCTCCTCTGTGAGAGTGGTGCCCTGAAGTCCAGTCAAAGGTCACATAGAAAGGAACCAGGGAGTTGGGAGCCCATACAGGAGGTGACATACTCCAACTATGGACCCCACTCCCAACATAGAAAATCAGCCACCTCTTCGGCTCTCAAGGGGAACTGGAACTCCTGTCCCCCTCCAAAAGACTCCAAGGCTAGGCAGGACTCGTGGTGAGCCAGAGACTCCTGAGGCCTGCCTAGCAAATCAGGAAACTCCACTGCCCAGTCTCAGGCTCCCCAGTCTACCCCAGACAATGATGATCCCTGAGCACAGTCCGGAGGTTACAACCCTACCAAGAGTGCCTACGCAGGCAAGAGGGTGAAGTTGTGAATGGCCTTGAGAAAATTTGGACTTGACATGAGCCAATTTGATCAATGGACAACAGATGCCTTGATTAAACATGCCCAACTGGGAGGTGCACAGCCGGTGGATGCCATAACGGATGACCCTCCACCCGCTGGGCACTATCCCAACTTGGAAGCTCTAAAATAGGGGTGCCCTCGGTCCAGATTTCTCTCCAAGGACATCATGGCTCAGCTGATGCCAGAGAAAGATGGGGAAGATTCTGGGTAAAGGCAGGCATTGGGACCAAAAGGGACAAGTGTTACAGTAATTTCTAGCCCTGACTTGTGGGATATTAGATATCATTTACTAACATTGGAGTTGCTCAACCTGGGAAGAACTCTATAATCCCTCAAGTTGGCTCTTCCTTTGCTGAAGACCCTTTGTCTGTGTAGACGTGTTTAGCCTGAGATCCGCTAGGGGAACATGACTGGGGATTTTCCTGGTCTGACCTATTTTTGGTTGTTCGACCTCTTTGTCTGCTTACCCATTCAGACAATCTCTCTGGCATGGTAGGCATATTTGATATCAAATTTATAGTCCCCATGATAGGGTTGGCCAGTGGGGTAACACCTACACATTCTGGCCCATATCTTAGATCCTATAAGGGCTAGAGGGTTACTTTTCTTTTTTTCTTTTTTTAATGAAAGCTTGGAATCTGGCCAGATGATGGTCGAGACATTGGGAAGCAAGCCTTGTATCCCATTAAAAGACAACCAAACCAGGAGCATGACAAGCATAGTATGAGAGGACTGGATACTGGAGATGGTGGGTGAATGTACTTGGGGCGATTGTCCCTTTTGGAGAAAGGCAAAGATTTGTGAAGTTCCAGTGGTGAGACTTGTGGATCTTCTTATTGTACAACATCTCAGAGCCTGGGAGATAAAAAGCTGCCCATGGTGCTGTTAGTTAGCCTTCCAAAATCCCCAACAACAATGTAGGGCCTGCAAGAAACTCCCCATGTACCACGTGTCCTTCATCAGGGACATGAATCCTAGTGGGAATATCAAAACAAAAAATTCATTTTAGCACCTGCCCAGCTGTTGGAAAATATTGGGAATATATTTCCAAAGAAACTGTGAGTAAGTTGAGTGTGTTTCAATACTAAGTATGCTTTTATGAGGTGTTTATCATGTTTAGTATATACCAAACATTTGTTTAACAGAAGATTGTCATTGTCAAGGTCAGAGACCTGGGCAGCGAGCCAGCCTAGAGAAGGGAGTGTGGGAGCCAGCAAAGTCCAGCCAGGAGGAGACTAGCAAGCACTTTACACAAGGGAGTTCATTTACCAGAGCATCAAGCAAAAGCCATAGTCAGAGTTCCAAAAGCCAAGGGTCAAGAAATCAATTCAAGGTAGCAGAACTGGGTGCTGGGAGCAAGGAGCAAGAGAAGGGCTTGAAAGAAGTTTGCCACAAGCAAAGGAAAACTTCCAGGCAGGCAGTTAAATAGCCCAAGACACAGGTGTGGCTAGTCACTGCTTCTTGAACTTAATCAAGGAAGCCTCTCTTTGCTTAGCTCTCTTGAGTCTCTGCCTTGTTTGTGGGCTGATTGGCACAGGCTCCAAACCATCTTCAGAACTGGATCCCTGTTGCCCTAAAGGAGCAGGCAAAGGAACGTCCAAACCTGCTTGGTCCATGGCAGCAGGGGGAGCTGTTGAGCTGTAGGACTCATCTCCAGCCAGAGCCACAGGGACCAACAGCTGCTGTTTGTCATCAGCCGCTCTGACAGGGGCTTCAGTTATCACAGTCATAGAATCATAGAGCTGGAAGAGACCATAAAGACCATCCAGTCCAACCCCCTGCCACACATCAATGCACTCCCAACAGATGACCATCTCCATATCCATACCTTTTGAATTTTTTCAAATCAACAAACTACAGGTAAATTTTAGGTCATTATTTAATATTTGGATGGCACATATATGTATGGTATGAAAAAGTTAAAGTCAATGTCACTTTTAATATTTATTGAATTAGATGTCTCTTATTGAAGATTTGGAATAAGTATAAATTGAAATTCCATTTATAGAACAGAAATGAGAACTGACCAAAAAATGGTTGCTATATTATGACTTATTGGATAAAAAAGACCAAGATTATAAGATGAAGTCACTACAACAATTACAGGAGGAAGATGTTAACTTACAATGGCTTTCATATAGACAATTATACACAAGATTTAAAAGAGAAAAGAAGGTTAAACAATTTGAAGAGTTTAAATTTGATTTGGACATATCGTTATGTTTAGATGACTATCATTCAGTGCTAAGATGTATAAGTTTTTGTTGAAATTTGATATGGAAGATGAATAAATAAAATAATACTGGGCAAAGAATTTTGGATATAATATACATATGGGAAAAGTTATGGATAAAAGATATTAAAAATATATTATGTTATGATCTCAAGATCTATTATAAGATGATGTACCATTGCACCAGAGAGATTAGCAAAGATGTATAAAGAGACAAGGGCTAAATGTTGAAAGTGTCAGGACCATGTTGACTCCTTGTATCAAATGTATCAAACATAGTGGACATGCAACAAAGCTAAACAGTTCTGGATGCAGATACAAAAATGATGCAAAAGATTTTAAATCTCAAGTTCCTAAAAAGTCTGAATTGTATCTGTTAGGAATCTGGGAATATGACACAACATTAGATAAGAAGTAAAATAAACCAGTACAACATATGTTGTTAGTAGCAAGATTAGTATTTGCAAAGTATTTAAAAAATGTATTTACCAACTGTGGATGAATAGGTAAACTGGCTGATGGGAATTATCAAAATAGACAGGATAAAAGGCAGAACACAAAATGAATTTTTGTCTGAATGGAAGTGGTTGATTGATTTTTTAAAAAAAGAATAAAGGTAATCTGATAATAATAGGTTTTGAAATTTAAAAATTATATTACTACATGTGAAAAAACATGTAAAAGTAAATTTAGAAATGTACTCTGTTATTTTAAAATGTTATTTTTATGTAGGTGACTATTATCCTTTGATGATTGATCAGTAGTATAAACTAATTTAGAATAAGTTAATAATGATTTATGAACTTGAGAAATTGAGTAAGTAAACTAAAGTAATAAGTGATCAGCAATAATGAATAACTACGGGATAAAATGAATGATTCAGTCATTAGTTGTAAATGCTTAAACAATATGATTTGTCTGCAACAAGGGGGGGAACCAATCTTAGTTATGTTCTGTTAGTTTTTGTTTTAGGTATATGTAAATAGGATGTTTCTTGATGTTTGTATAAATGCAATTTTTGTTGATTTGTATGTTTGATTTGTGTTGGTTTTTTTCATCTTTATTCAATAAAAAATTAATGGAGAAAAAAAGAAGTAAAACATTACAGTTAAACAAACAAACAAACTAGAGGTAAATTTAAAGCCTGATTCAGCTTCATCATTAGTAAGAGATGAAAAAAATAGTGTTCAGTGCATATATAGATGAATCCACAATTAATACAATTTACAGTATTTAACATGGAGGTGGGGTTCATTCATACTCTCTGAAATTGTTGTTGTATAGACATATCTTTCTACTATAAATAATCCTATACTATAAATAATCCAATGTAGCACAATTTCATTGAAATTAAGAGTCATTGTCAGATATATTTGTGAAAACAAGAAGCACTGATTGGAGTCTATTTTACACTAAACATGTAATTTCAACACATAAATAAATGTATAATCTGACAATCAGAAAACCCTTATTCAGCCTTAATTATATCTGGCCTTTTTATATGATTGTACAACTCCTATGCAATGAAAACAAGAAATCCACTTATAACAAAGATGAAAGGGTCTGATTTTTTTCCAGTTGCCACCTCTGTTGTAGATGACATCTTATGCTTAAAAATCGCATGAACACTGCAACTTCAATGCTTAACAGTTATAAAGTGTTATTTTGGCCGAGGCCTACCCGGTGATAGCACTCGATATCGATTTGATATCAAAACCATTCGGCCTTCCTCTGCCACTTCGCTCCACATGTTTGCAAGGCCTCCGGACAAGCACATAAACAGGCGCGGCTGGTAATTGCTGGACATTCCATTCTCCACCTAGACAGGCAAAACAGAGCCAACCCGTTGCTTCAGGGACCTCTCCTGCAAACACCTTTTTGCTTAAGTGCGACACTAACAAAGGTGCCCGGCTCTGAGCCGATAGTTGTACAAAGCCAAACTAAGCACCTTGCATTTGCATACTGGCTACACTATTGTTGATTCAGCGCTAAGCCAATCATGTTAAACTTGACCTTTTCCAAAGCTTTGTCCCACTCCAAACTCGCATCGTTCTCACCGAGTAAGGCATGGCCTGGAGTCACAATTCACCCTATAAAAAGCCCCCGATTCCAAGACCACCTCAGATCGCTCCGGACTTCCATCCCACCTTGCTGCCGCTTTGTCTGGTGAGCTCCCCTCAGCAAACCGCACTGAGCTTTCTTCGCTGCACCCCAACGAGTTCAATCTTCAAACTTCTTCAGGACTACAAGAAAGGTGTCGTATCACTCATTTTCCCCGAAAATCCCTATTTTCAATTCTTCCGTTAGCTGTGTGATTGTGGCGTCTTTACTGTTTGTTTGTCTTTCAATAAAACATCATTTTTGCTATTTTAAAACTGTCTGACTGCTTGACTGACCTGACCCCATAGACGCTGGGTTGCAAGATCCTGGTATGTTACCTTGCCTCTTGCTAGCTTTAGCGAGTGCTCCAGCTAATTTCGCCCCAAAGTTGTGTTGTGCTTTGGTTATTTGGACGCCCCTCCTAGGACCCTCAGAGAACAGGGTAACAAAAGCCTCCAATCCTTGGGAAGGAAGTTCTAGGGATCATTAAAACAGACTCTGGAAGATATTGATGTCAATACTGGAACATTCCCTTTTTCATCTTGGCAAATCAGGAATATAAGCCTAAACTCAGCAAAGAATTTTCATTATCACAATCATTTCTGTATCATGATATGAAAAGGAAAATGTGAATGGTGGTAAGAAAAAATCTAGCAGCATCTTTGAGACAGGACAGGACAGTGACAGTAGTGGATAGATGCATAGTGTATCTGAAAAAGTGTATTAATATTCATAAAAGCTCGTGCTAAGATCAACCAACCTATTTTAAAAGTTCCCTGCTAAGATTTGTTCTTACCATCACCACATTTCCCTTTTTATTTTGTTCAAACTATCATGCCTGTCTCTTCCTTGGACATTTTTTTCTTTTTTAAAAAAGCTCAAGGTACTAATAGTGAAATATAAAATTAAAAGCTATATATATATGTATATATATAGCCATATTTTACCTCATGAATGAATTACATAATAATCAAGTGGCCTGGGGAAATATTTTAAAATTAAACAATGATATCCCACTAAATAACAGGGAGCAGAGAAAATGTGCTGATACTGTATTATTCAATCAATGCTTATCAGTTTTCTAGAAATCTTGACCATGTCTATATGCCTTTGCTGATGGAAGAATATAACAAATGAATTCAGCTCACTATGTTTAGTTGAAAAACTTGATTCTTTTCTTTCGTTCTTTCTTTTTAAAAATATCTTTTTCATGACAGATGTGGTGGCATATAGATACAACTTTCAAGCTTGTAACAGGTACTTATCTCAGGTTTTTAAGAATTGCTTTCATGTGATTAGGCATGAAAATGTAGTGGAAGATGCTTCCTTTAGTAAATTATCAACTAATATACATGTGGATAAGCAAACTGTCTTGAAAAAAAAATTAAAGTTAGTAAGCTGTAAGTAAATTTGCAGACATTATTATTATAAAATGCAGCAGATGAACTCCTTAATTTTTTTTTCCCTTCATACATCTCCTCTGACAAAAGTCTTCACTACCACAGCTTATTTTAGGGAAGCATTGGAGTATCTTTTATCTAACAGCTAGTGTGGTAGCAGTTTGAGTATTGGACTATGACTACTGAGACCAGAGTTCAAATCTCTGTTCAGCCATGGAAACGTACTGGCCTTGGGCAAGTCATATTCTCTCAACCCCAGAGGAAAGTGTTACTGCAGTTTAGGCCTACTTGGAGATACCCCTAGATATCATTTTGATAACAATAATTTGGCTCTCTTCTACCACCCCTCTCCACGTGTTTGTGAGGCCTCCGAACAAGCACAGACTAGGCTTGGCCACTAATTGCTGAACATTCCATTCTCCACCCAGGCAGGCCAGAAATAGCCAGATCCTTGCTTTAGGTGACCTCTCTGCAAACATCTTCATTATGTATGCACGCTGTTTACAAAGGACTCCCTGCCCAAAGCAGGCAACCTGGCAAGCTGAATACTCAACTGCCAAGCACTCTGCATTTGCATACTGGCTAACTCTTTGTCAACTTGGACTTAACTCAATCGTGCTAAATTCTGACCTTTCCAAAGCTTTGTCCCGCTCCTAAATCGCATTGTTTTCCTCAAGTACAGCATAGCCTGCAGCCACATTTCTCCCTATAAAAACCCCTGATTCCGAGACCATCCTTGGATCGCTCCCGAGTTCCAGACCACCTTGCTGCTGCTTTGCTTGGCGAGCTTCCCCTCAGCTCCACGTGCTGAGATACATAGCACCCCAGCTTCACTCTCTATCTTCTTTCCGGGCTCCAGGAACAGGTTCCGTATCACCTGAATCAACTGTCCCTCTGAAAATCCTGCTATCAAACTCAAACCTGTATTTTCCTTAGTTATCTGTGTGTGTGTGTTGCTTACATTGTGTGACTTTATTTAATAAAGATCATTCATTTATCTTCAATACAGTTTGCTTCTTGACTTGGCCTGACCCCGTAAACATTGGGTTACAAGATCCTGCTGCATTACTCTGCCTCTCGTAGTGCCAACCAGTGCTCTTGACTAATTTCCCCATTTTTTGTAAATTGTAAGGTTATTTAGGTGTCCCTCACGGGACCCCCAGTAAACAGGGTAACAAAGGCAAGGGAAAACCCCTGCTGAACAAATCTTGACACAAAAATCCTATTATAGGTTCAGTTTAGGATCGGCATAAGTCTGAAATGACTTGAAGGCACACAACAACAACAATATTTCATCCGAAAGGGATAAAAAGCTCCTCTTCATCCTTACATTTTGGCATCTGCAGTTGTAATTTTAACACAAAAAAGACTGTATTCCTAGGAAGAAGTCTGTATTGAATATGTAGTTCTAATCATATTTGTAGTTCTGACTTTATGCCTGTTGCTTGTTATTTTCTTCCAGGAATGAGGACTAAAGAGTACCCAGAATTCAAAAATTAGAGGCAACTTACATAATCAGCTTAATAAAGCAAATGCAGTTTCCCCTCAGCTTCTTCCTGATGTGTGTTTTTTCCACACGCAAAAAGTTTCAGTAACCACAATACAAGAAAAACTGATCTTGGAAGCTAAACAGGGTCAGCTCTGGTTAGTACTTGCATGGGAGACTGCTAACAAATACCAGATGTTGTAGGCTATATTTAAGAGGAAGGAACTGGCAAAATCACTTCTGAAGATTCTTTGTCTAAGAAAACTCTGTGGAATTAATGGGGTCACCATAAATGGACAGGTGACTTGAACACACACGGGACTTCTTCCTTGAAGCTAATGACAGACCACTTTTGTAAATTATCATTTCAACAGAAGAAAATGTCTGTGCCTCTCAAACTATTTCTGTGCTTTTATTGTGCCAAAGGTGAATTAAAGGTATCTTGATGCAGGTTACTCTTTAGCTAATGTTCCCCCATACACATGAATTAAAAAGATTGTTGAATTAGATATATACTAACCTTGAGTGACTTGCATCACACCACTGTTGTTGGGATGCCCTCCATATTAAGTAATGGGATAAGTAGTCTATTTGTGTGTGTGGATTCAGTTCCTTACAGAGTGAGAAGACTCAAACCAAATTTTAAACCATGTCAGAAGAATTTGAAGAACAATCACAGGAGGAGGGAGTGGCTGGTGAAGCAACTGAGACCCTAGGAGAGGAATGAGCTGAAAGAGCCGAACCAAACCCCAACTTGCCCACAGATGTATGAGCGAAGGTTGATCCTGCGATTCCTGTGACCATCCCTGTTGCTAGACAAACCTGGGCCTGGGGATAGCACCCTGATATAGCTCGCAGACAACACCCACTGTGCCACGCGTTGGGAGATTACAACTAGTGAAATGGACCTGATGGAAAACTTTTAGCCAAAGAAGAAGAAGTGGAACTACTATGAGAAGAGATGTCTAGATTGCGAGCCCACCTAGCTGGCTGGATGAATCTGCTGCCTCAGTTAGGCCAAGCCCAGTAGCATGGCCTCACAGCAGCAACACCAATTGCTGCAACTCCAGCACCTCCAGGGGGACCAGTGCCTCAACTTGGGCCCATACCCTTCCGAGAGATGAAAGCCACTTACGCTGGAGAGGGAGCTACTCTCAATTACTTCCTCAACATGGCCTCCAACTACATGGCTGACTACGGGAACAGTTTCAGTCACGACACTGCCAGAGTGAGATATCTGAGCCAGCATCTGAAAGTTGAGGCATCAGAATGGGTTGCCACCTTATTTGACACCTGGGCTGAAGAAACAGCAGACCTACAACTGTTCATGAACTGACTCCGAGAGAGGTTTGAAGACCCTTTTATACAAGAACGAGCCAGACACCAACTCAGAAAACTGTGTCAGGGAAAAGGAACCATTGGAAAGTACATCTGGGAATTTAGAGGGTTAGCCACTAAGGTACCAGAATGAAAAGATGAAATACTGAAGCAGTTCTTTCAGGATGGATTGAGCCCCACCATTCTGGACCTTTCCCACGGAAATCCTGCCACCCTTCTGGGCTGGATGGAGCTTGCTGGTGAAGCAGAGAGCCTCCTGGAAAATGTTCAACTTGCTCACCGAAGACAGGCTCAAGAGAGCAGCTGCAGAACCCTGGGAGCCAGAAAACCCTTCTTTCTGAGCAGCAATGAAAGGAAGAAATGGCTGCTCAAAGGGACCTGTTTCATATACGGAAAAAGGGGGCACATTGCCAGGGATTGCCAAGGTCAAGGGAAGATTACAGAGGAAAAATCAAAGCCTCCCTCTACTAAACCTACGACCTGTAAAACCAAGACCCTGAAGCTGCAGGCCAAGTGCTTGGCAATAGGCCCCTTCGCGTGCATCTGCAAGGGCAAGGATAGCCCTCAGCCTACCTTGACTCCAACAGTGATGAATGGACTCCAGAACAGTTGGCGAATATAAGTACAGCCAAAACTTGGCATGTGTATCTTAATGTACCTTTACAAGGGACAGATGGGGAGTTAAAACAATACAAGGCATTAGTTGACTCTGGATTTACCACAAGCTTGTTAAACCCTGTAGTGACCAAAGAACTTGCAGCAGAATTTGAACCCCTCAAAAAAGCCATTCATTTGATGCAAATGGACAGTTCCCCTATGTCGGAATACCCAATCAGGGAAAGGACCAAACCCATTTCTGTGCAGGTGGGAGACATCTGGGGTGCACTTGAAGTTCCTACTACCAAGCAAAATTGGGTTCCAAGTAGTCCTTGGGTTCGATTGGCTAAAAATACATAACCTCAAAATTGACTGGACCTACTAAAACAAAAGAACAACACAGACGAAGTGCCCCAGACACAGTTCACTTCCCCTGTGAAAATAACAGAACCAAACACTGCCCTAAACCTGAGCTTTGAATCGCTGCAGAAAATTGCAAGAGAGTACTGGAACCTGCAGAAGGCTTTTGAAGAACATGAAGCAGATAAACCCCCACCCCACAGAGACTTTGACTGTAAACTAAGATTAGTAGATGGCACCAAAATTCCCAAACCAAAAATCTATCCTGTGAACAAACAAGAACTGGGGGCATTGAAGAAATTCCTAAACAAAAACCTGCAACACAGATTCATTAAACCATCTTCCACTCCGGCAGCAAGCCTGATTTTTTTCCAACAAAAACATGATGGAGGACACCCTAGATTCATTGTAAACTATAATTTGATAAATCAGGCAGTACTCTCTAATGCTTACCTGATTCCGCTCACTGCGAATATAACAGCTCAATTAGTGCATTAGAATGGACACTGACAGCAAATGGCTCCCCACTTTCTCAACCCCCTTGGGAAATTATCAATGGACTGTCCTCCCTTTCAGACTACAAGCAGGGGCCTGCCATGTTTCAAATGTTCCTTAATTCAATTTTGCAAGAATTCCTTTATGACAGTGTTGTGGTTTACTTAGACGGCATTTTGTCTTATTCCAAAACCCTGCCATAACACATGAGACTTGTTCACCCTCTGTTACAGAGACTTATAGACAATGAACTTGTTGTAAAACTCTCTAAGTGCGAATTTCACACTCAAACATTTGATTACCTCAGATATAGAATTTGCAACACCCTAAATATGGACCCATCCAAGATAGAGGAAATTGTAAATTGGCCTCCTCCAAGAATGCAGAAACAGCTGCAATAGTTCCTTCAGATTTGCCAACTTCTACCGTAATTTTATCGAGGACTTTGTCACAATTGCTCTGCCTCTGATGGACCTCTTAAAAATGAATTCTAGAAAGAAGAAACCAAACAGAGTAATCCCGAGGAAACTTACATGGACAAAAAATTGGCAAGCTGCATTTGACAAACTCAAACACAGGGTCACCTCTGAACCACTTCTCCCTTTCCCTGATCCAGAAAAGGAATTTGTGGTACAAACAGATGCCTCTGACTTTGCCATGGGTGGGGTACTCCTTCAATGTGACAAAGATGGCCATCTCAAATCATGCGCCTTCATCTTGAAAAAATTCTCCTAAACCCAACAGAACTGACTGATATGGGAGAAAGAATCCATGGTGACTCACTTTGCATTCACCACCTGGCGGCACTTCTTAGAAGGTGCCAAATTGCCTTTTGAACTTTGGTCCGACCACTGCAACCTAGAGACTTTGAAAACTGCAAGAAAATTAAGCCCTAAACAAACACGTTGGGCTGAATTCTTTCAATGTTTCAATTTCAAAATAGTTTTCAAAGCAGGGAAAATCAACACACTGGCTGACCCTCTATCTCGACTCCCATGCCCCAAATCTCCACACTGTTCCTCCCCCACTAAAGAACAGACTCTATTCACCCTCAAATCTTGAGGATGCTAGTAACCACGCAGATGCAAGAATGCATCCATTCCTCAGTCTCTTCTGCCCTCAACTCTGAATTCCTCCATGCCATTAAAACTGCCTACATCACAGATGACTGGTTAAAAAGCCATCCTGATACAGTGACTTGGACTGATGGCATTGTCTTTGTCTGAGTCAAGATGTATGTTCCACTTGAGTGCAAACCAGAAGTCCTTAGGAGGTATAATGATTCCAAACCTGTGGGCCACTTTGGATTTCTCAAGAACCTTCATGCGATCAGAAGACTTTTCCACTGGCCCGGCTTGACCATATCTGTTCAAGAATACATAAAGAACTGCGCTACATGAAACACTTGTAAAACACCTAACTCGAAACCACATGGACTTCTGAAACCACTTCTGACCCCCTCTGCTCCTTGGGACACCATTTCCTGGAATTTAATTGTTGGTCCTCCCAACTGCCGTGGATGCACTGTCATCTGGGTCATTACAGATCACTTCTCAAAGCAATCCCACTTTGATGCTCTCAAGAAAGTTCCTACAGCAGAAAAGCTTGCTGGCCTGTTTGTCACTAACATCTGGAGGCTGCACAGACTACCTTCATGCATCATCTCAGACAGAGAACCGATATTCACATTCAAATTCTGGACAGCCCTCCTCAAATCCATTGGTATCGTCCAAAAACTCAGCAGCAGTCATCATCCACAAACTGATGGACAAACAGAATGCGTCAATCAGACCCTTGAACAATACCTTCGCTGTTTCATCAACTCCAACCAAAACAATTGGGTTCCTCTACTACCGTTCGCTGAATTTGCCTACAATTAGACTGCCCATTCGTCTACTGGAAAATCTCCCTTTGAAATTGTCTACGGAACCGAACTCAAATGGTTCCCTACTATCTCACCAACAACAAACCCCCCGTCTGTCAACGCCTGGATTCAGAAAATCTCTCAGACATGGGAATCTGTTCATTCTGCACTAGAAATTTCTAAAGATTCCCACAAAAGCTTCGCAGACAGAAAAAGACAATGCAACCCTAAATACAACCCTGGAGACCTCATTTAACTATCTACAAAGAACTTAACTTTTGAGGGACCCTCAAAAAAGCTTGCCCCTAAATTCATTGGTCTTTTCCCAATCAAATGAGCCATAAATGAAGTCAGTTTTGAATTTTCTTTGCCTCCTAAATATAAACTCATCCATCCTGTTTTTCATTGCAGCTTGCTCAAGCCAGCCCCTTCGTGGACTTCTTCACGAACGGACTCCAGTCTTACAGAAGTGGCTCAAATCATCAACTCCAGAATCCATATTGGGAAACTCCAAAGATCTTCCCCTCCAATTTGCTGAATGGGTTTACTCTTCTGATGTCTTTGCTCCTGAACTTGTCTCTGCTTTTCACAAGTCTCACCCTTCAAAGAACCTCTAACCCTTCATAGCTTTGCTACTACTGAATCCATTTCTATCAACTTATGTGTAACTTTTTTTTTTCCAGGAGGGGCAGGTTGCCAGGATGCCCTCCATATTAAGTAATGGGATATGTAATCTAGGATAATGTAACAGACAGCTAGTAGCTGAAGAAGCATTGGCACCAGGAACCATTAGATAAACATTGCTAGGAATGTGCTGATGACCACTGCTTGGCTCTCATGGCTTCAAGGTCTCTTGGCTAAGGCAAGGCAACACGGGGAATCTTAAACTCATATATCTCCTTTTGGAGCTCAGTCTTCTCACTAAAGTCTTTTACTTGTACTTCATTCCAAATAAATAGTGCTCATGCATTATACTATTTGCATGTGTGGATTCAGTTCCTGACAACTGTACTCAAAAACAGGCTAAAATTTCTATTTATGATGTAACAGGAGCTCAGCAAAAAGTAGAGGGAAACACATATAAAAACAAACAGGTTAGTATTTTTCATCAATAGCAGCAGCAGTGCTGCGGATGGATCTGTGATTGTGTTATTCAGATGATATCACTGCAGTTTTTATTATCCTAGCTGTATAATAAGAGTGCTAAGTTTGGTAAAGCTAGTTCTACATTATCATTCAGAACATCTGTACAGCAAAGGTTCATTTTTTTTTTAAGTAAAGTCAGAGGTCATTTTCAGGTTCTCCGCTCCACCAATAACTCTAGAATGTAAGCCAAAAGAACTCTATTTAAGTAGCATCATTTCGATAGCCTTCTTCATTAGATTCTTTCAGAAGTATCCATTTATGAAGCATTATTGTTAAAAATAGTGAACCAACTACTCAAGTTTCTAAATTAAAAGTTGGAGGGGAGTGCATATCCAAATGATTATCAAGTTCCAGAACATACTTGTTTGCATTCTTTGCTTACTCTTAGTACCTTTGATCTATTGTGCACTTGGATCTAACCTAATTATTAAGAAACAGTGATTTATTTTTTTTTAATCCTTCCAAATGGCATCTTATGAAAACTGATAATATAAACATTTCCAGATTCCCCCCCTTGTAAAAAATAAGAAAGCAAGCAAGCAAGCAAGCAAGCAAGCAAGCATTATTGGATGACTAGGTGTATGATATAGTATTAAATGTATTTATTAAGAAAAGGCCCTGGATTTTTAGTAAGATAACAAAAACCATTGGTGAAAACACAATATTTCCCTCTAGAATCATAGAATCATAGAGCTAGAAGAGACCTCCAGGGGCATCCAGTCCAATCCCCTGCCATGCAAGAATACACAATCAAAGCACTCCTGACAGATGGCCATACAGCCTCTGTTTAAAAAGAAGGCCTGCCTATAGTAGGCTGAACACATCACATTCACTACATACAAGAGAAAACCAGTTTTGCACTTAAACATGGGGAATGATTTAGCTAAATGTTTCTGGAGATTTCATAAATTCAAACATCTCAGAAGTGATCTTCTGCATTCATAAATACAATCATACATATTGAAAATAGAATTATGTCAGCCTCAAAGTACAGTACCAATGAAGAATCTATATTTTTCCCATAGGAAAAGGAGTTTGGATGAGAAGATTGCGATAAAAAATGGTTTTTAAGAAACCACTTTTTTTCTATAATAAATTATCTGCAAGCAACAACAGTTTATACTTGTTAATAACTTTGGAAAGCCTTCTAGATAATGGGAGGTTTCCAACTTAGTCTTAGATGGTTTTATAAATAGGCAACACTCCTAATGTCGTATAAAACAACATTTAAAACAAACAAGAAAAAACAGCAACAACATAAATTTATATTTCTTAGAAGTTTCTTTAAAACGGCTACTATATTTAAAAAAATAAATACTAAGTGGCAGCCCTATTTATCCCTTCCAAATAACTCCACCAAGCTTACTCTATTTTCCTTTCAATTTAACTTGTTTTACAAGTCTGTTTCCCTGTTAGTATCCAGGCAGAGTCCATAGAGAGATCTTCTGAGATCTACACTGCTTTTAGCTTTGATATTGGCCTTCTCTACAGATCTCATCACATTGTTGATCCCCTCAGCATTCTCTGAGTGCACAACAGATTTGTCCAATGAGTTTTTACTGGCTTGTCCTTTTAGATCCATAGCTGAATTGCCTGGAGCACTATTGGATTCATCCTTGAGGATGGCCTGCTCCTCATGGTCAGTTTCTCGGTGGTAAAAATAATTGAAGTTGGACACAATAACCGGGACAGGAAGAGCAATGGTGAGCACACCAGCAATGGCACACAAGGAGCCCACGATCTTGCCCCCCACAGTGACAGGCCTCATATCTCCATAACCCACTGTTGTCATAGTGACTACTGCCCACCAGAAGGCATCAGGGATGCTAGAGAAATGTGAGTCAGGGTCATCAGCTTCTGCAAAATACACAGCACTGGAGAAGAGAATCACTCCAATGAAGAGGAAGAAAATTAGTAGACCTAGTTCCCTCATGCTAGCTTTCAAAGTCTGCCCTAAAATTTGTAGCCCTTTGGAATGTCTAGAAAGCTTGAAGATCCTGAATACCCTGACCAGGCGGATAACTCTCAGGATAGCCAAAGACATAGCCTGTTGCTGGCCTCCATTGTTGGTGTTACCTGGTTGTTCCTTCTTCTGTTGCTCCTGAGCCAGCTCAGTGCCTAAAGTGATGAAATAAGGGATAATGGCTACAATGTCAATGATGTTCATGATATTCCTGGAGAACTCAGACTTGCTGGGGCAGGCAAAGAAACGCACCAGCAATTCAAAGGTGAACCAGATGACACAGGTGGTCTCAATGATGAAGAAAGGGTCACTCAGGGTACTAGGAAGCTGCTGTTTGGGGAGGTCTCCAAGAGTGGCATTCAGTGGAAGGAGAAGGGGCACATGGAGCTCCCGTTCATCTCGGAACTCAGGCAAAGTTTCCAGGCAGAAGGTAATGATGGAAATGAGGATGACTAGCACAGAGACAATGGCTATGCCACGGGCAGAACTGGAACTTTCGGGGTATTCGAAGATAAGCCAGACCTGACGCTGGAACTCATTGGTGGGCAGTGGCTTCTCCTCCTCTTTGATGAAGCCTTCATCCTCCCGAAACCTCTCCATGGCCTCTTCACCCAGCTGATAGAAACGGATTTCATCAGCGAAGACGTCAATGGAGACATTGACTGGTCGTCGGAGCTTGCCTCCTGACTGGTAGAAGTACAGGATGCCGTCAAAGCTGGGTCTGTTGCGGTCAAAGAAATATTCATTGCGCAGGGGATCGAAGTATCGCATTCGCTTCTCGGGGTCACCCAGGAGGGTGTCTGGGAATTGGTTAAGGGTGCATAACTGAGTTTCAAACCGCAAACCGGAGATGTTGATGAGGACACGCTGCTGGCTGTGCAGGACGCTCTCGCACTCCTCGTCGTCGACGTTTTCACCTTCGACTACAGCAGTCGCAGCAGAGGAAGGTCTGCCATCCGAGGAAGCCATGGCCATGCCGAAGTGATGCCCACCTTCCTCCGCCGTCAGCCTTGTCTCCTCTGAGGGGTATAAGAGGAAGCCTGGCGGCGACAACCCCGAAAACAACTCCCCGCGTAGGAGGCGGCCCCTCGCGCTTCCGGCTGCCACAGGGGACGGCACCTCGTTGTACTCCAACTGGTTTGACTGGGGCAGCCTTCCTTGCAACCACACTCACTCGCCCAAAGTGCCGAAGTGGGCAGTTTTAGGAGGTCTCCCTTGCGCCGTGCAACTCCTTCTGCACTGGTGGTGCCATCCTCGCATCCTCTGATGGCCGTAGCACCTCCGTTCTCCAGTGTTACCAGAGCGACCTCCATGGATAGCGGAGGCGGCAGCAGCCATACGAAAAGACGGCGAGGGCGACCAGCATGCTATACTCTTCTCCCACGCGGCTTCAGCCAAACCAGCCACTTCCACTGCGCGTTTCTCAGGCGAGCATGAAGTACAGACTCCAGGGAGAACCCGGATCGGAGAGAGCCGCTTGTCAGCTTGCCCGTTCTTGACGTCAAAAAAGGATCTCTCTTTGACTCTGTATGGTGGGCAGGGAGGGGGAAGGGGAGGTGCCTGGCTGCTCTGGTCTTCCCGACTCTTTAGTGTAACCACTGCCTTGACAAATCTCTGTGCTCCAACCGTCAGCCGTGGCTCAGCCTCCTATTCCACCCCCTCCCTTCGTTTTTTAAAGCAAGAATCCTTCCGTATCACGACTGCTGGAGAAGGAGAAAGAGATGTCGTCGCTTCGCGGCGGAAGGGGCGAGGGCTGGCTCTGGACGTTTTCTTCCTCGGGGAAGGACGTTGGCTCTCGGCCTGCTACAGAGCGTTGGACTCGTTAAATCCATCGCTATCCTTCTATACGTTTTCTTTCAACCAGTAATTCTGAAGTAAATGTACACCGGATTGCATGTAGAATCCCATGCAGAGAGAATGTCTTCGGAAAGGCTGGCGCTAGGAAACGGAACAAGGAAGGCTGCTGGAAAAATAAACGGAGCTGACTTTTGCCTTTCTTAAATATGAGGAAGGGGCAAGGAGGAGGGGAACGCAGCTTCCTAAGGATAATACACTGTTCCCTTGGGATAACTCCTCTTATCAGCTAGTACAGTGGGGAAGAAAGAGGAAAAGGAATGTTTGGTTTACATGAAGCGACTCATGTTGGTGGTTTGCCAGTGGATTTGCAGCAGAGAAACGGGAGGTGAGATCAAGAGCCAGATATCTGGAAATAACCAGACTTGAAGCTGGAAATGTACATAGTACCATTAATGTAGCATATATTGAATGTTTAGAGTTTTCCACATGCATTATCACAGTAATTCTTACTACAACCCTATATAGTAGGTTAATATTCCTGTCTCCAGATTACAAACGGGATGATTATCAATGAATACCAGATGCTGTAGGCTATATTTCAGAGGACAGAATTGGCAAAACCACCTCTGAATATTCCTTGTCTAGGAAAACCCTATGAAACTCATGAGGTCACTATAAATCAAGGGGTAACTTGCAAGCAGTTACACGCAGCTGACAGACAGCAGGTTAGGTAAGGACTTCCCAACAGAGAGCTTACATTCAGACAACACAACCCTGTACATATTCATATGTATGCTCTGTTCTACTGAATATGACTAGTCTGTGTAATTTACCAGCACATACTTCCAATTTCAAGGCCCTGTGAATTTCCAGAGAATTGAACTAGAACAACTAAAGCCACCATTGCTGCTTCCTACCCCTCTTGTAATACTGAAATAGACTTTTCTCTTTCTGTTTAACATGCACACAGCCAAAAGATTACAGTGCTCTGGCCCCATTCATGGATTATTTGTTAAAAGGATTTTGTAGAGAGGGAGGCTGGCGGATATTCACTGCAACTGTAAATCCTCATTTACAGAGAATGATCAAAAATATTCAGCAGTACTAGGTAAACAGATCTGCTTTCACTTCAGGAAGTATTTGATAATGCCTTCTTAAGATGATACTGAGGGCCTAGATGCCCCAAAGTTACCTGAAAGGCAACAGATCCTGTCTGATCATGGAAGCTAAGAAGGGTCAGCCTTGGTCCCTGGTAAAGAAAAAGTTAAGAACCACTGCTGTGGGTTATATTTTTGAAGAAAGAACTGGCAAAACCAGTTCTGAGTAATCCTTGCCTAAGAAAACCATATGAAATTCACTGTAAGTCAACAAATGACTTGAAGGCATGCACAAATACATACAAGATGCTTAGGTGGCTTTCAAGATAACAATCTTTATATTAAATTTTTAACTCCTGACTTTCTCCTAATGCAGCTGTAAATGTGTTCTCTTTTAAGGTTCAGGTCAACATAGAATAAATTTAAGAAATGGGACAAAACCAGTAGTCTAAAGTCACTCAAGCACTACAAATGACGCCAAATTGGGAGGGATTGCCAATACACCAGAGGACAGGACCTTGAAAGATTGGAAAGCTGGGCCAAAGCAAACAAAATGAATTTCAACAGAGAAAAATGTAAGGTCATATACTTAGGCAGAAAAAATGGAATGCACAAATGTAGGAGGGGGGACATGTGGCTGGAAAACAGTACATGTGAAAGGGATCTAGGAGTCTTGGTAGATCACAAGCTGAACTTGAGTCAGCAGTGTGATGCAGCAGCCAAGAAAGCGAACACCATTCTTGGTTGCATCAATAGGAGTATGTTGTCTAGATCAAGGGAGGTAACAGTACCACTCTTTACTGCTTTGGTTAGGCCTCATTTGGAATACTGTGTGCAGTTCTGGGCACCTCAATTCAAGAAGGATGTCGACAAGCTGGAACGTGTCCAGAGGAGGGCGACCAAAATGGTGAAGGGTCTGGAAGCCATGCTCTATGAGGAGCACCTTAGGGAGTTGGGTATGTTTAGTCTGCAGAAGAGAAGGTTAAGAGGGAACATGATAGCCATGTTTAAATATTTGAAGGGATGTCATGTTGAGGAGGGAATGGGCTTGCTTCCTGCTGCTCCAGAGACTAGGACAAGGAGCAATGGATTCAATCTGCAGGAAAGGAGATTTCACTTCCTGATGGTCAGAGCTGTCCAGTAGTGGAATATGCTGTCCCGGAGAGTGATGGAGTCTCCTTCTTTGGAGGTTTTTAAGCAGAGGCTAGATGGCCATCTGTTGGGAGTGCTTTGATGTGTGTTCCTGCATAGCAGATGGTTGGACTGGATGGCCCCTGTGGTCTCTTCCAGCTCAATGATTTTAATTCTATGAAATCCTGATCGAAGCTCTCTCAACAAATCGCCACCCTCCATGCACTCAGTTGCTACACTACACTGTCTGAACTATCCTGTGTTTTTCCACCACTTTTTCTTTTTATTAAATAAAATTTGTTGCAGGAAAGATGTGGTGGCACTAAAAGCTGTTCTAGAAGTACTCTGACTAAAAGTAGCTTCTTCCATTTTGCTACTTGCAAGGTATTGTGATTTATAATGTTTTAGGATACCGAAGGAGTGTTTTGTACCATCCTTGTAGTAAAACTATTACTAGAAGAACAAGACTTACATTTATTTATTTGTGCCTTACAACATGAGTTAAAAGTTTAGAGCATAAATTAAGTTATTATACAGTCAAAATCCAAGAACTTTTATCACAAAGAACAATTATAAAGTAATTAAAGCAATCACAATAAAAACAAGTACTAAATGAAAATATTTTAAAAACAGTGTAAAGCGCAATAAGAACAGAGAGAGGAATATTCCACCCCCTATTAGCATATTGTTTAGCAGCAACCAAAAGCCCAAAACCTATATGAATAAAAATACAATGCCAGAGGAAGAAGTAGAAGAATGAAGGCTACTATAGACCGTTTTTGCACTACACTGTTATAATGTTATTATTTCACATTCGACATCCTATGGAATCCTGGGGTTTGCAGTTTAGGGAGGGGCATTTAGAATTCTCAGCCAGGGACCTCTTTGGCCTCAGTAAACTACAAATGCCAGAATTTCACAGGATGTTGAAAGTTGAATAATAGCACTATAACAGTGTAGTGCAGAAATGGCCAAAGTCTTCTGTGAAAGGCAGTTACACAACATAGAAGTAGCCATTTTACCACCAATAAGCTTCTGAGGGAGATGGGGAAAATAGCCAGCCTTCCTCTGAAGCTCTCAAAACACGACCGATGGGAAAAATGGTCTTTCAGATAATCTGGATGCAAGCTACGTCAAGGTCCTAAGGGTTCTTGTAAAAATATGCCAGTCTCCCACATTTGCTTTGCCATTGAAAAAGCAGTTAAATGTACTCCATGTGCATTTGATTGATCTAGATCCACAATCTTAACCCCACCCCTGAACGTTTCAAATGCATTTCAATGCTTTCTTTCTGCTCCCATCAACATCATTCTACTCATGAAAACAAACAGCAGAAAGAAATGCCCATATCTCATCCTAACCCTGTCTAACTATAAACACCAGAACATTTTAACAGAAGAGATTGGGTTTGGATCAACTAGATCCAAAGCTGCTTTGTGCCTCACACTGCATCCAATGTGGTCCTATCAGCTATACCAATCCAGAAGCTAATTCTATGACTAATTCCATTCATGTTGTGTAATGCATAATTTTATTTTTTTATTTTTTTAATTTATCAATTTGTTAGTTGTTATTTTATTTCATTTTATGTAAGGCATTTCTAGTAATGGAAGAGGAGAGACTGCAGTTTTAAATCAGAAAAGTTAAGCATTAAAACCTTCTGAACCAGTTTCATTTGATGCAGCATGGTGGCTGGAAGTAACATTTTTCTCCCCTTCCCCCAGTGTGTCCAACAAGACCATGTAATACCCTACCCTCCAAGAATAGAGTTACACCCTCTGCAGCAACATAAACAGTATTATAGAGGGTGGGAAGGAATGGGGAAAGGTAGAGGAATCTGGTATATTGTAGTAATGTTATTTCTATACTTGTCTGGCATATCAGGACAAATAATTTCCAATTTCCTAAGGATTAAGGCATTTTCATTTAATGCAAAATACTATTTTCTATTGAAAATCTGTCCAAAGACATAAACTGTCTCTGAGATCAAAAAAAATTAATCATGTTAACTGGTTGTCATTAGTGATTATTTTCTACCAACAGAGTAATTTTGAAATATTTTTTTCCACCAATGTCAGATTACAAGGATGCAGCACATGACCCCATTCAGTCAATGTAGATTATTTGTTGCTTTGTCATCAGATGAACTAGAGATTCGTGTACTAGTGACTGGTGAATCAAGAGTCATTGAAATGCTTGTGTTGGTTATCAAGCCACAGAGGAGACAATGGGATGAAGTTCTTTTTTCATTATGGGATGAAACTAGCAAGTGCAATTAGAACAAAATGAAAGAATGTTCTTTTTGTGCATCATTTTGGAGTTTGGGAGCCACAAAGGCCATTTCCATGCTACGCTGTTTTGTGCTATCATTCCACTGTCAACATCCTGTGGAATTCTGGGGTTTGTAGTTTACTGAAGCCAAAGAGCTATCTGGCTGAGAATTCTAAATGATCCTCCCTAAACTGCAAACCCCAGGATTCCGTAGGACATTGAAAGTTGAATAATAGCATTATAACAGTGTAGTGCGGAAATGGCCAAAGACAAACCTATACCATTCAGTACACAAGTTTTGATTCTGTAGTCTCTCTCAGGGCCTTTCCACACTATAACAGCGTAGTGCAGAAAGGCCCTCAATGAGATTAGAGAGACTGAATCCTGAACTTATATTGGGAGTAAATTGAATTGTGATTCTAATGTTTTATAAGACCCATTCAATATAAAAACAAGAATTTGCACACAGTTTCACATGGAAAATGTACTGTAAAGATGGAAGAAATTATCCAGAACTATCCATTAACTGGATTTATACCCTCCTTGTTATTAAAGAGAAGTAAGCAACTTGTGTAATAACATATGGTTATTTGTTTTGATAAGTAGTACATGACCAGTGTTTCAGGAGGATATCCCTGAAGTTTATGCAGGAAGGGGCAAATTTTACAATCTGTTAATCCAGTGTAAAAATTACATGCATTCAAAATTCAAGAGTTTCAGCCATATATGGACAATAACTTCATTGGTAAAGACTTCTTAGAAACTGTACCCTGAAGGTAAAATTTTGAGCCTAGTGAATATAAATGCTCTGGTACCTTGCATTGCTCTAATTGTACAAACATATGTGTCATTTGCAATGTTCTGTTTGCTAAAGAATAAAGATTTTGTCTCACAGTGTGATGCAGTCTTTGAGACAGAATTCTGAATGCTTGTTGTTGACCATGCATTGATAGATTCAAATATCATATTAAGATAAGATATTAAGATAGAATCAAGTAGGATAGATTCAAGTAGGATATCAAATGAGTGAAAGATGAATTGTGATCATTTGTTGTATGACTTACATAGTTGTCAATTAGCATGGGATACTCAGGAGGAAAAAGAAGGCATAGCCAAAATGTCATTATTTGGATCCAAGCTCTGATTTCTAGAAAGCTTGCTCTGGTTTCCTGTCGGGGTTCCCCACATTTTATTGCTTTTGTATGGCAGTAGCCTGAGGGAATAGTGATAGTAGAATGTTAGGTTATTTCTAGGTGCCGAACATTCCTTCCGGCTGGAATTTCACAGGAACCGTTTGGACAGATAGTAGTCATGGTGATTGGGGTCATTTGTCCTTTTTACAACTATCTCAGGAGAAACTGTCTGTTTAAGTGTAGAGTGTGGGAAACAAATCCCATTCTCGAGCTTTGACGTCTGTAAGACAGCATCCCTTGCTATGTTTTAATAAATCTTCTATCAAGTTTATTGATTACGTGTGAGCGTGAATCTGTTCCTGACAGAAAGCTCGAGAATCTCTTTCCAAAAATGCACCAAGTGATGGACCAGTCAATTACTGAAGAAGAGAGAGCATCTGCAGAATCTGATGGAGCTGCAGAGACTGAAATGCCCATGGATACCAAGGCAAAATTACGCCTGACCGAGGCTATGGAAACCCCACAAATGGCCAAACCTGGGTCTGGGGAGAGAAGCCACGTATGACGCTGAGACAACGCAGAAGGGCTGCTAGATGGGACACTTCAGCAAAAGACCTGTCCCTTTTGGAGGAAATAACCCACATGGAAACAGAACTGGAGAGAAAAGATGAGGAGATACTGGAACTCAGGACCATGCTACATAAGATGCGCATCCGTCCCTCGCAGGCAGGGAGAACACCAGGACGAGAACCACGAGCTGCCGTCCCAGTGGCAGGCGCCGCTGGTCTGCCCCAGCAACCAGCTGGGCAAGCCCCAGCGCCACCGTTACTCAGAAATGTTGGAGACCTGAAAGCGTCCTTCAACGGGAAGGGGGAGAAACTCTCTTTTTTTATGACTATGGCAAATAATTTCATGATTGATCACGGCCATCTGTTTCGGGATGATGCGGCCCGAATTCGATACCTCAGCCAGAGGTTGAAAGGACTGGCAGCTGACTGGGTAGCGAACCTATATGACACCCGCGCCCCCGAAACTGAAAATCTGCAGCTCTTCATGAACCACCTGCGCGAACGCTTTGAAGACCCTCACCTACTGGAAAAAAACAAATATCAACTAAAATGAATGAAACAAGACAGGAATGATGTGGGAACATATTCCCATGAATTCAGAAACCTGGCCACCAAAGTACCGTGGAATGATGAGATCCTTATTGAATTATACAAAGATGGACTAAATCCTGATATTTTACACGGGTGCCTAATGCAGGCCAATCCACAAACCCTGCTAGGCTGGGTCAGACTAGCTACTGAAGTGGAAGGCATAACCCAGACTGTTCAGCTGAACCGGCAACGACAAGACATGCCAAAATGACAACCTCGCCGTTCCACCTTCCTCAACGATGAGGAGCGGAACAAACGCCTCCGTCTGGGCATGTGCTTCAACTGTGGCAAAATGGGTCACCTCGCCAATACCTGCCTCGAAAACCAAGCTCCAGCTGGGACTATGGGAGATCGAGCAGACACCAGGAATAAAGAACCCCCGCGTAAGACTGTGGCTGCCAAGCAACCGCCTAGACGCACTTCAAAGGACCCTGCAGCAGCGACAGGAGACTCCGCTCCTGACGGTGAAACTACCTCTTCGTCATCATCTGACACAGACAGAGATTCTGAAACCCACTGCAATGACTGGAAGGCAGCAGGAACAGCTGTAAGTACTCCTAAAATTCCCCATTTCTTCACCACAGTTACGCTTACTGGCAGAGATGGGACTTTGCACGTACATAGGGCACTAATTGACTCTGGCTGCTCCAGAAGCTTGTTGCACCCCAAATTGGCCAAGGATCTTAAAATTCTTTATGAGCCCCTGAAACGCCCCATCAAATTAACTCAAATGGATGGGACCTCAATGACTGGAGGAGTAATTGGTAAAATTTCAAAACCCATCGCATTCCAAATGGGCAAAAACAATTACAGCATGCGCTTTCTGGTTCCCAAGGCGGTGCAGTTCAAATTGGTCTTGGGAATCGATTGGCTTCGTAAATATAACCCCCAAATAAACTGGACTGCTGGCACTCTTTCACACTACCGAGACTTACAAAAGGCTTTCCATGAAAGGGAGGCTGACAAATTGCTCCCCCCACACAGAATTTGACTGTAAGCTGGAATTGGCTGACGGGGCCACACTGCCTAAACCAAAAATTTACCCCATGGGTCAACAAGAACTCCTTGCTCTCAAGAAGTTCCTAAATAAGAACTTGGCTCGTGGCTTTATCAAGCCATCCACAGCCCCCACGGCGAGTCCTGTGTTCTTCCGAAAGAGAAAAGATCCCAGCGCTGATCCTAGGCTGATAGTTAACTACTCTGCTATTAACCGAGTTATCTCTTCCAACTGTTATCCCATCCCCCTGATACGGACCGTTTTGGACCATCTTGTCCAAGGCAAATATTTCACCAAACTTGACCTTAAAGAGGCTTTTCATAGAATTAGAATGGACCCGGACTCTGAGTGGCTTACCACCTTCACAACTCCGCTCGATAACTTTAAATGGACTGTTCTTCCTTTTGGCTTACAATCTGGACCATCTGTGTTTCAAATGTTTCTGAACACCATTTTTCATGACTTATTGTATCAGGGGGTTCTGATTTATTTGGACGACATTTTAATTTATGCAGATTCCATGGAATCTCATGTCTCATTGGTCCGTGAAGTGCTTCAACGTCTGATAGATAATAACCTCGTGGTTAATCTATCCAAATGCCAATTTGACACTCAAACGTTTGATTACTTGGGCTACAGGATTCAAGATTGCTCCCTAAAAATGGACCCTTCAAAAATTAATTCCATTTTTCAATGGCCCATTCCCAAAACATTGAAGCAAATACAGCAATTTCTTGGCTTTGCGAACTTCTACCGGAACTTTATTGAGGATTTTGCTACTATAACAGTTCCGCTCACTAGCCTTTTACGGAAACCTAAAGGCTCGGCTGCAAGCAAGCCACATAGACTTTATTGGTCCCCTGAATGTCAATCAGCTTTTGAACAATTGAAATCTAAATTTACTTCTGAGCCTTTACTCCTTTTCCCTGACAGTACGAAGCAATTCATTGTGCAAACAGATGCTTCAGATTTTGCTATGGCAGCCATTCTTTTACAACATGACTCCGCAGGAGCACTCAAGCCTTGTGCTTTCATTTCAAAGAAGTTTTCTCCTCAATAAATCTTCTATCAAGTTTATTGCTTACGTGTGAGCGTGAATCTGTTCCTGACATTTCCAGACACATAGATTCTGGAATTTCCTGACTCCCTGTTTCCACTCCTTTTCTCTTTGCAGATGAAAAAACTTCTGTGCTCCATGGAGACTGCCATGATGGGCATGTCACAGGTGTTGGCCTTCCTGCAGGCCGTGATATCCCAGATGCTGGATGCTCTGGACCTCGGTGTCGCCTGGCTATTGGAGAGGCAGGAGCAGTCAGATGCCCCTTGATAGGGTGGTCCAGTCTTGGTGGGGAATGGTCTTCTGTAAATAGTTCTGTTTTTCATTCAACAGTTCAATAAAACCTTGTTTTGTAGCAACATCCTGTTTCTGATTTGTGTTGTTCAGTAGTTATGGGGGGAGGTCAGTGCGTGCTCCATGGGAATGTTTCACTGGTAGCTTTGGGAATGTGGCAGTACAAGGGTCCCCTGTGCAGTAAGGCCAGGTTTCACCTTGGGGTGGAGGTTGGTGGGGGCCTGAGGGTTCTGACCACCTGTTCCCCTCTGCTTCCCACTTCTTTATGTCCTGTGCATGCAGCATGGTGAGTCCTGGCATGTGCATCCTGCACAGGAAGGAACAGGGTAAGCACACACACATAGCTGGGTGACAGGAGTGGTCCATGTGCATGCATTGGGAGCCCTCCATAGGTCTGGTCCTGGGTGGGACATTGGGGCTTCAGGTTGTCCTTGCTGCCTTTGACCTTGCCAGATGCTGTAGTGGGATGGAGCAGAGAAGACATACCTCGGCTGGAACGTGGACTGGATATTGGTGGGGCACCCTATGGAACATGGATGCATGCATCCCCTCACACATATGTCCTGAGGCCTGTGGGAATGGAAGGAAGCTGATAATCACAATCAAGCCAGTTGTCAAAGGCTGGGAAATGGGTAAGTGTGAGATTGGGATTGGGCTCTGTCTGGATCTGCATGGGAGACTACCAAAGGAACACCCTAGGCAAACTCCATGAACAGCCAACTACATCATTTGCAAGGTCCTGGGAAAGGGGTGTGTTACCCTGATTTCTGGGGGTTCCATGAGGGACACCTAAGTGCGCTCCAAATATTATAAAGTCAGGAATTAGCAAAAAGCACAAGCTAGCATTATGAGAGGCAGGGCAACATAGCGAGATCTTTTACCCAATGTCTACGGGGTCAGGCTGAGTCCAGGAGCAAACAGAAGTAAATAATAATTGTTGTTTTTATTGATATACAGTCAAACACGTGTATGCAACACACTCACACAGAGATCTATAGAAATAAAGGTTGGAGTTGGAGAGAGGGATTTTAAGAGGAGGTTTTGTATGGGAAATACTACACCTGTCCTGAAGCCCGGGTAGTCTGAAGAAAAAGGTCCGTAGCAGAGGAGATTCTCAGCATGAGTAGCTGAGGGGAAGGCTCGTCGAACGAAGTGACAGCAAGGTGGGATGGAAGCCAAGAGCAATCCAAGGAAGCACTCAAAGTCAGGGGGTCTTATAGGGGAAAATGTGGCCATAGGCTAGTCCGTTCCCGGGGATAACAATGAGTTTCAGGCTGGAGACAAAACCTCCAAAAGGTCAGTATTTTGCATGATTAAGTTATGACAACGTTATCAATATCGCAGACAGTATGCAAACATGGAGTGCTTGACAGTTGAGTATTCAGCTCGTCAAGCTGCCTGCTCAGGGCAGGGAGTCCTTTGTAAGTAGTGTGCATACATAATATGGTACTTG
>CAOLHI010006633.1:0-28063 GCA_948474755.1 Ctenosaura bakeri
ATTGTGACTCTCAAGCTGTGAACTGCGAAAAACATTTCCCACACTCTGGGCACTGGTATGGTTTCTCTCCTGTGTGAAGTCTCTGAGGACTGACAAGGATTCCATTCTGAGAAAAACATTTCCCACTCCTGGCATTTGAATGGTTTCTCTCCTATGTGGATTCTATTATGTTTCCCAAGCTCTGAACTGAGAGCAAAACATTTCCCACACTCCTAAGATTGGTACGGTTTCTCTCCTGTGTGGATTCTATTGTGACACTCAAGCTGTGAACTGTGAAGAAACCATTTCCCACACTCCTGACATTTGCATGGTTTCTCTCCTGTGTGAAGTCTCTGATGCCTGACAAGGCTTCCATTCGTGGAAAAACACTTCCCACACTCCTGGCATTTGAATGGTTTCTCTCCTGTGTGAAGTCTCTGATGGATGACAAGGCTTCCATTCTGAGAAAAACATTTCCCACACTCCTGACATGGGTATGTTTTCTCTCCTGTGTGAAGTCTCTGATGCCTGACAAAGGTTATATTCTGAGAAAAACATTTCCCACACTCCTGGCACTTGAATGGTTTCTCTCCTGTGTGGATTCTATTATGTTTCCCAAGATCTGAACTGCGAGCAAAACATTTCCCACACTCCTGACATTTGTATGGTTTCTCTCCTGTGTGAATTCTTTTGTGTTGCCCAAGCTCTGAACTACGAGCAAAACATTTCCCACATTCTTGACATTTGTATGGTTTCTCTCCCTGTGTGGATTCTATTATGTTTCCCAAGCTCTGAGCTGCCAACAAAACATTTCCCACACTCCTGGCATTTAAATGGTTTCTCTCCTGTGTGAAGTCTCTCATGGCTGACAAGGCTTCCATTCTGAGAAAAACACTTCCCACACTCCTGGCATTTGAATGGTTTCTCTCCTGTGTGGATTCTGTTGTGACTCTCAAGATGTGAACTGCAACAAAACATTTCCCACACTCCTGACATTTGTATGGTTTCTCTCCTGTGTGAAGTCTCTGATGGCTGACAAGGCTTCCATTCGTGGAAAAACACTTCCCACACTCCTGGCATTTGAATGGTTTCTCTCCTGTGTGAAGTCTCTGATGGATGACAAGGTGTCCATTCTGAGAAAAACATTTCCCACACTCCTGACATGGGTATGGTTTCTCTCCTGTGTGAAGTCTCTGATGCCTAACAAAGGTTCCATTCAGAGAAAAACACTTCCCACACTCCTGGCATTTGAATGGTTTCTCTCCTGTGTGGATTCTATTATGTTTCCCAAGATCTGAACTGTGAGCAAAGCATTTTCCACACTTCCGACATTTGTATGGTTTCTCTCCTGTGTGGATTCTATTGTGACTCTCAAGATGTGAACTGCGAACAAAACATTTCCCACACTCCTGGCATTGGTATGGTTTCTCTCCTGTGTGGATTCTCTTGTGACTCTCAAGCTGTGAACTGCGAACAAAACATTTCCCACACTCCTGACATTGGTATGGTTTCTCTCCTGTGTGGATTCTTTTGTGATGCATAAGCCCTGAACTGTGAGCAAAGCATTTCCCACACTTCTGACATTTGTATGGTTTCTCTCCTGTGTGGATTCTATTGTGACTCTCAAGCTGTGAACTGCGAACAAAACATTTCCCACACTCCTGGCATTGGTGTGGTTTCTCTCCTGTGTGGATTCTCTTGTGACTCTCAAGATGTGAACTGCGAACAAAACATTTCCCACACTCCCGACATTGGTATGGTTTCTCTCCTGTGTGGATTCTCTTGTGAATCAAAAGTGTTGAACTCATAGCAAAACATTTCCCACACACCTGACATTGATATGGTTTCTCTCCTGTGTGGATTCTATTGTGACTCTCAAGCTGTGAACTGCGAACAAAACATTTCCCACACTCCTGGCACTGGTATGGTTTCTCTCCTGTGTGGATTCTCTTGTGACTCTCAAGCTGTGAACTGCGAACAAAACATTTCCCACACTCCTGGCATTGGTATGGTTTCTCTCCTCTGTGAAGTCTCTGATGGCTGACAAGGTTTCCATTCATGGAAAAACACTTCCCACACTCTTGGCATTTGAATGGTTTCTCTCCTGTGTGAAGTCTCTGATGGATGACAAGGCTTCCATTCTGAGAAAAACGTTTCCCACACTCCCGACATTGGTATGGTTTCTCTCCTGTGTGAAGTCTCTGATGGATGACAAGGCTTCCATTCCGAGAAAAACACTTCCCACACTCCTGGCATTTGTATGGTTTCTCTCCTGTGTGGATTCTCTTGTGAATTACAAGCCCTGAACTGCAAGCAAAACATTTCCCACACTCCTGACATTTGTATCGTTTCCCTCCTGTGTGGAATCTCTTGTGAATCACAAGCCCTGAACTGTGGGCAAAACATTTCCCACACTCTTGGCACTTGTATGTTTTCCCTCCTGTATGGACTCTCTGGTGAATCACAAGCCCTGAAGTGCAAGCAAAACATTTCCCACACTCCTGGCATCTTACTGGTTTCTCTCCTGTGTGACGTCTCTGATGGATTACAAGGTCTGAACTGTGAGCAATGTGTTTCCCACATTCTTGGAATTTGTGTACTTTCGTTTCTTTGCAGACTGCTTGATGGCTCAGATGGGGGAATTTGTAATCAAAACCTTTTCCTGAGACTTTACATCTGCAGCAATTTTTTCCACCACAAAGGGTCTTATTAAACACAAGTGCCATGTTCTGGTTGAACTTTTTCCCACATATGTTGTACTTGAAAAACTTCTCTCTCGTAGACCTTTCCTCTTCTGGGTGGTCTTTGTGTCTGGAAAGTTCCTGTGTGTACCCAAGACACATTCCAGATACGATGCATGTATTTCTCTTCCTCCGGTTATCTGCTAGAAAGGAGAGGAACAGAAAAAAGTCAAACCAAGTGAAAAGGAGTGGGAAAAGTCTTAACACATCCACGGAGAAAAGAAAGAGGTGCAATTGTTCCTTTGCCCTTTTCGTGGTCTTTTAGGCTCCCAGCTTTTTACTCTTTCTGGTATTTCTAGAGCTATATTCAAGGATTGACATCTTTGTTTTCCTACACCAAGCTACTGATTTTAACTGAGTTTCATATACTATGGTAATTTTATGTGAGATATAACATGCACAAATAATAACAGTGATTGTAATAGTGATGGTGATAGTAGCGATGATAAAAACAAGAAAGAGGAAAAGAAAGAGAAGAAGAAAAAGTCTGTCATGACATTTCCACCTGGCAAAAATCTGTGCAAGCAACAGCTCAGCTGGACTGCTGCTTTCATGTCTTGTTTGGGATCTCTCTGGAGGTCCCTGCTAGACATCAGGAGCAGGACTGTGGATCATGGAAGCTTTGGAAGGGAAGTCTGAGGGAAGCGTGGTTCCCCTGGTGCATGAGAACTTACACCATCCACCTACGGACTCACCAGAGGTAACCCTGACTGGTCTCAAGGTCATATGAGTATTCCATAGAAAAAGAAGCATAATCTGAACAGTCTAATGGCAAATGAAGCAAACAGTCTTGTTGTTGTCTGCTGGTAACTGCTTTCAAGCTGACTTTGATTTATGGTGACCCTGTCAACGAGAGACCTCCAGGTCACCCTGTCCTCAACAGTCCTGCTGAAATCTTGCAAACCAAGGGCCGTGATTACTTCACTGAGTCTATCCCTCTCTAGCGCAGTCTCCCTCTTTTTCTACTATCTTTCACCCTACCAACCATCACTGTCTTTTCTAGCGTGAAACATTGTCATGTCCAAAGCATGACTGTCTCCAGTTAGTCATCTCAGTTTCTAGGAAGAGGTCGGCTTCATTTGCTCATAGACCTATTTATTCGTCTTTTTAGCACTTCAGGGTATCCGTAGAACTCTTCTCCAGCACCACATTTCAAACGAGGCAATTTTTTTTATCACCTTTTTCACTGTCCAACTTTCACAAACATAAATAGAAATTGGAAATGCAGTGGCATAGCAAGCCCTAATTTGGTATTCAATGATCTGTCTTGATGCTTGAGGATCTTATCTACCTCCTTCTTGGCTGCCTTTCCAAGTTTAATATTTTGATTTCTTGAGTGCAGTTTCGATTCGGACTAATGGATCAGCCAAGGTATGAAAAATCTTGATCTATTTCAATGCCTCCATTGCCTGCTTTAAAGTTAAATAAATCATCTATGGTCATTATGTTTGTTTTCTTAATAACCAACAGTAAACCTGCCTTTGCACTTTCCTCAGTAATTGTTCAGAATCCTTCCTATCTTTTGCTAATACAGTCCTCCTTCCACATTCATGGGTTTGAATTTCATGGATTTGGTTGGCGAGCTTCCTGCTTGCCTCTCCATTCCCTCCTGTAATTTCTTTGCCTTTTTCACGAGTATCCATGCCTTCCTTCTCCACGTCCACACAAAAGGCAAGCAAATGGGAGCAGGGAGCTCTGCATGCATAGGAGGGAGGTGTATATGAGACATTAACACAATAGTCCCATGGTTACTGCAATCACTTGGGGATTAGATTTATATTGAGTCTTTTCAATTTATAGACCATTCTTTTGCCTTCCATATTTGTTGAAAGATTTTAGTTCAAACTGGAACAGATTCTGTCTCTGTAGCTTGAAGCAACTCTATTGGTATGCCACCTGTTCTGGGAGATCTATTTCTCCCAAGTGCTATGAGTGCAGCTTCTATTTTACTTTCTAAAATTGTTTTTTCCTCTTCAAATGCTGCTTCTTCCTGGAATGAATCTGTCATCCTATCATCTTTTCAACACAGTCCTTCGGTATATTGCTTCCATTGTCTTTTTATTTTGTACTTGGCCATGTACTTTGTTCCTTGGTGATTTTACAGCACCCCATTCTTGGTTTAAATTTCCCTTTGATTTCCTCTACATTCCAAAAGAGGTCTCTTATTCTTTCTTTTCTAAGCTACTCTTTTGTTAGAATAGTTCTCTTTGTCCCTGTCGAAAAAGGTCTGAATGGTTACACATAGAGTTGATCCTATTTCTGTCACCTTTTACTTTTGCTTATCTGTGCCTTATTGTTTGAAGAGTTTCATTTCTCATCTATTTAGGGCCTCTCTATCTTTTTAGCTGCAAATAGTGTCTTTTTGCATTCCTCCCTGATAATGCCTTGGCCATCAGTACAGAATTCTTTGGCCTTCCAGTCAATTACGCTTAACAATGCAAAGCTATTTGTTTATGTTGTTTTTAATTTCTAGAGAGTATGTTCTTCAGGTTCTATTTTGGCATAATGATCTGTTTAGTGTTCTGTAGCTTTACTCTAATTTTTGATGTCTGCAGTTCATGGTCTGTACCACAATCTGCTCCTGGTCTTCTTTTGCAGGGAAAATAGAGGTTCTCCATCTTATGTTTCCAATCATGTAGCCTACTGGATTTCTACATTGGCTGTTAGGCGATGTCCACGTATATCACTCCATGTTGAGTTGCCTGCAGAATTGTTTGCAGTGAGCAAACTGTTGTGCCCATAAAATACAACCAAGCACTCTCTTTCTTCATTTCTTATCGTAGGCCAAATTTCCTACAATCTTTGATTCTGTTTTGTTTCCTACTTTGCACTATAACGAGCTAAAGTGCATAGAATTTGGTGTGTGATCAATTGGACGTTAGATTTTAGTTAGATTTCAGATTTTTAGTTAGATTTTGTATTATTTCCTCTGACTGCTTTTCCTAAATCTCTCCTCGCTATAAATGCCATCCCATTTCTTCTTAAATTTTAAATTCCTCAGGAAAACACTACGTGATTATCTGACTTAAAATGTCCCAATTGTGACCGCTTTAGCTTATTAACTCTAAGTATGGCAATGCTTACACTTCCATTTCTTGTTTCACTATGGCTAGCTTCCCTGATTGATGTTCCTCAAATTCCAGGATCCTCTCCTGTGTCCTGTGGAACTTTTGACTCTTCTTTCACCTCTGAGCGCATCAACAGGTGTACATCCTTTTGGCTTGCATCCAATTGCATCAGTAGCCACACCGCTGCTTGTAATTGTCCTCTGCTGTATCCAGTAGCTCCTTGACTGCTTTCGAACCTGTGAGCCTCATCTTCTGGTACAATATCTTGTTTTGTTTTGGACTGTCTCATCATAGGGCAATTGTGCTAAAAGACATTCAAAAGGTGTTTACTGTGCCTCCTTCTATGCAGTGCTAACAAGCCTTAGCTATGGTGCCACTGACACTGTTGCTGAGAATACCTCCCCCAAGTCTCCTCCTCCATTACTGCCGCTCCCCAGAAGCTCTTTGGCACATTTCATTTGGCTCCTCAGCAAAAGCCTCTCTGACACGGGAAATCCTACCACTGGCACTGCTGCCATCCACATAGCCCCCTGCCTCACAGCAGCCTGTAATCCCACCGCCCCAAAAAGGTAGAGTCACAGTGAGAAAAAATGCTATACCGATTCCAAAATCAAGAAACGAGCTGCCACAGATCAGGCCAAATTCAAGTCAAGAGCCAGAGACACAGGAAACTGAGGAATTCACACAAGGCCAACAGGAGGCACTGCAGCTATTTCCACAGTACCAAAAGGGCTCTGGCTGAATTAATAGCTGGAAGTAAATAAGCCCAGCTGGCCTCATTAACTCAGCATACTTTACTTAAGGCAGAGAAGAGTGTTGCCACTGTTTCTGTTCTCGGTGGATGACAGGGTGCAAAGCCTCCGTTTCCTCCTCCAAGTCTACAGGTGCTGCCTGGGATGGACTGGGCTCTGCTTCTGCCATAACAGGGCTGCTAGTCTCCTCTGCTTCCAGCTGTGGCTCATCCTCCTGGTGCTTTTCTACTCTTCCTTCACCCACGTAACACATTGCATCACTCCTGGAGATAGATGGACCAGGCTTCCTCACATCTCTATTGGCAGTAGAACATCGGTCCGGGTGGGGGGCCTGAACATCACCAGCATTCTCCCATGTTCGTTTGGCTGGGCCACAGCTGACCCACTCAATGAAGTACTGCAGGCAGCCCTGGAGCATCAAGGAGTCCAGTATGTCAGCAACTTTGTGTTCTTCTTCCACATCCACTATCACTGGAAGTAGAAAGGCGAAAGATTCATATGATCTGAAAAGAAACCAGGAAGGAGGAGGTTTAAGGCTTTGATTAGGCTACTGCAATCAAGAGGGAGCCGTGGAATTCAGGATGGACTCAAGGGCACGTAGGCAACTGCAAGCGAAACGTGACTGGAGTCCTTTGTGCAGTGATTGGGCACGGTGCAACAAAGCAGGTATCCAGTTTTCAGCAGGGATGATGAGTGGCCAAATGGTGTTTGGAGAGGAAAACATTGTCTTCTGCCTTGAAGATAAATATTTGCTGCTCCTCGGTATGAGCTGCTTGCATGCCTGCTAGGCCAACTCCAGTTGTTCATTTAGGAGAGACTGGGCAGCTTGAAGTTCCTGCCACAGTTGATTTGCTTTGGAGACCAAAGACTGAGGATTCAATTGGGGAATGGGTGTGGCTGGTACCCACAACTGGCAAAAAATGGAGTTTGTTGGATGGAAGAATGAAGAGACTGTTGCGGGCAAATTTAGCTGCTGGCAGCAATTCTACCCACTTATCTTCTTAGAGGTTCATAAGACACTGGAGGTACTGTTAAATGGTGCACTCTGTCCATCTGGGTTTTTGTTTTGGTCGTCTTATATTGGTGGTATTAGGCCATCTGGTCTTTTGGGTTTTTTTTTTTTTTTTTTTTTGGTCGTCTGGTTTTGGGGATATGGAGAGCTGTGGTTTAAACTCTTAACTGTCACAGTACATTTTGCCAAATCAAGTGGTCAAGTTGGGCCCAAATCCAAAACAATCTCTTCTGTGACACCATGGGATTGAAAGATATTTTGAATGAAGAGCCTTGCAGTGTCCTTGGCAGTTAGTATACCCAAACAGGATACAAAATGGCCCATCTTTGTCAGAGGTCTCGAACCACTAGGATGATCTATCATGCTGATGGAGATTGTCGGGAGTCCTCCATGTTTTATTGTTTTAGGATAGCAGTAGACTGAGGAAATAGTGATAGTAGGCTGTTAGCTATTCCCAGGCGCCAACCATTCCTTCTGGCTGGAATTTCAAAGGAACATTTGGCATGATGACGTTCGTTCTTTTACAACTATCTTAGGAGAAACTGTCTGTTAAAGTGTAAGGTGGGGGAAAACGTTCATTCTCGAGCTTTAACGTCTGAAGACAGCATCCCTTACTATGTTACAATAAATCTTCTATTAAGTTTGTTGATCCGTGTAAGAGTGAATCTGTTCCTGACAGAAAGCTCGAGAATCCTTTCAAAAAATGCACCAATTGATGGACCAGTCGATTACTGAAGAAGAGCAAGGATCTGCAGAATCTGATGGAGCTACAGAAACTGAAGTGCCCCTGGATACCAAGACAAAATTGCGCCTGACCGAGGCTATGGAAACCCCCACAAGCGGCCAAACCTGGGTCTGGGGAGAAAAGCCACATACGTCGTTGAGACAACGCAGAAGGGCTGCTAGATGGGATACATCAGCAAAAGACCTATCCCTTTTGGAGGAGATAAAGCAAATGGAAACCGAACTGGAAAGAAAAGATGAGGAGATACTCGAACTCAAGACCATGCTACGCGAGATGCGCATCCGTCCCTCGCAGACAGGGAGATCACCAGGAGGAGAACCACGAGCGGCTGTCTCGGCGGCAGGCACCCCTGGTCCGCCCCAGCAACCAACAGGGCACACGCCAGCGCCACTGTTACTCAGAAATGTGGGAGACCTGAAAGCGACCTTCAACGGGAAGGGGGAGAAACTCTCCTTTTTTTTGACTATGGCAAACAATTTCATGATTGATCACGGCCATCTATTTCGGGATGATGCGGCCCGAATTCGATACCTAAGCCAGAGGATGAAAGGACTGGCAGCAGACTGGGTAGCGAACCTATATGACTCCCGCGCCCCCGAAACTGAAAATCTGCAGCTCTTCATGAACCATCTGCGGGAACGCTTTGAAGACCCCCATTTATTGGAAAACACCAAATATCAACTGAAACGAATGAAACAAGGCAGGAACGATGTGGGGACGTATTCCCGTGAATTTAGAAACCTGGCCACCAAAGTCCCGTGGAGTGATGAAATTCTAATTGAGTTATACAAAGATGGACTAAATCCTGATATTCTACACGGGTGCTTAATGCAGGCCAATCCACAGACCCTGCTAGGTTGGGTCAGACTAGCTACTGAAATGGAAGGCATAACCCAGACTGTTCAGCTGAACCGACAAAGACAAGACGTGCCAAAACGACAACCTCGCGGTCCCACCGTCCTCAATGCTGAGGAACGGAACAAACGTCTCCGTTTGGGCATGTGCTTTAACTGTGGAAAACCGGGCCACCTCGCCAACACCTGCCGCGGAAACCAAGCTCCGACTGGGACTAAGGGAGCACGAGCAGACCCAAAGGATATAGAATTCACACATCAGACAGCGGCCGCCAAACAACCACTTAGACGCACTTCTAAGGACCCTGCAGCGGCGACAGGAGACTCCGATCCCGATGATGAAACCACCTCTTCGTCCTCATCTGACATAGATGGAGATTCTAAACCTGACTGCGATGACTGGCAAGCGGCGGGAACATCTGTAAGTACTCCTAAAATTCCCCATTTCTACGCCACGGTTGCGATTAGTGGCAGCGATGGGACTTTGCATGTACATAGGGCATTAATTGACTCTGGCTGCTCCAGAAGTTTGTTACACCCCAAATTGGCCAAACAATTGAAAACTCTTTATGAGCCCTTGGAATGCCCCATCAATTAATCGCAATGGATGGGACCTCAATGACTGGGGGAGTAATTAGTAAAATCACTAAGCCCATCTCATTTCAAATGGACAAAAACAATTATAGCATGCGATTTCTAGTTCCCAAGGCGATGCAGTTCAAATTGGTCTTGGGAATCGATTGGCTTCGTGAATATAACCCCCAGATAAACTGGACTGCTGGCACTATGTCCTCTTCAGATGAAAACTTTTCTATTCCCCATGAAGAATTGCAACAAATTCCTTCACACTACCGAGACTTCCAAAAGGCTTTCCACGAAAGGGAGGCTGACAAATTGCCTCCCCACACGGACTTTGACTGTAAACTGGAATTAGTTGACGGGGCCACCCTGCCTAAACCGAAAATTTATCCCATGAGCCAAAAAGAACTCCTTGCTCTCAAGAAGTTCCTAAATAAAAACTTGGCTCGCGGCTTTATCAAGCCCTCTACAGCCCCCACGGCGAGTCCTGTCTTCTTCCGAAAGAGAAAAGATCCCAGCGCGGATCCGAGACTGATAGTTAACTACTCTGCTATTAACCAGGTTATTTCCTCCAATTGTTATCCCATACCTCTGATACGGACTGTTTTGGACCATCTTGTTCAAGGAAAATATTTCACCAAACTTGATCTTAAAGAGGCTTTTCATAGGATTAGAATGGACCCGGACTCTGAGTGGCTCACCACCTTTGCAACTCCTCTAGGTAACTTTAAATGGACGGTTCTTCCCTTTGGCTTACAATCGGGGCCATCTGTGTTCCAAATGTTTTTGAACACCATTTTCCATGACTTGTTGTATCAGGGGGTTCTGATTTATCTGGATGACATTTTAATTTACGCAGATTCCATGGAATCTCATGTGTCATTGGTTCGTGAAGTGTTACGAAGGCTTATAGATAACAACCTCGTGGTTAATCTATCTAAATGCCAATTTGACACCCAAACTTTTGATTACTTGGGATATAGGATTCAAGATTGTTCACTTAAAATGGACCCTTCGAAGATTAACTCCATTTTGCAATGGCCCGTCCCTAAAACTGTGAAGCAACTGCAGCAATTTCTTGGTTTTGCGAACTTCTACCGGAACTTTATTGAGGATTTTGCTGCCATAACGCTTCCACTCACCAACCTTCTACGGAAACCTAAAGGATCCACTGCGGGCAAGGCGCATAGACTTTGTTGGTCGCCTGAGTGTCAATCGGCGTTTGACCATTTGAAATCTAAATTTACGTCTGAGCCCTTACTCCTTTTTCCCGACAGTACGAAGCAATTCATTGTGCAAACGGATGCTTCGGACTTTGCCATGGCAGCCGTTCTTTTACAACATGACACCACAGGAGCACTCAGGCCTTGTGCTTTCATTTCAAAGAAATTTTCCCCTCAACAAGCTAATTGGCCTATTTGGGAGAAAGAAGCCAAGGCTATCCATTTTGCGCTGTCCTCTTGGCGTCATTTGCTTGAAGGGGCTCGACTCCCCTTTGAAGTTTGGACTGATCATAGGAATTTGCAAGCCTTACAGTCTGCTAAGAAACTCTCCCCTAAGCAGGCGAGATGGGCTGAATTTTTCCAGAGATTCCGATTTAAAATTGTTTTCAAACCTGGCCGAACTAACCAACTGGCGGACCTCTCTCTCGACTTCCCTGTTTTGCGGAATCCCCTGCTACGTCCTCCCACTCCAATACCTTGTTTCCTGCCTCCTCTCTGGCTTCTCAAGTGACTACTCGTGCATTAGCAAAGACAAGGCTTTCTGCCTCCTCTCTTTGTGACTCCGCTCTCCGCGATGCTATCATTCATGCAGCGCATGCAGACTCCTGGCTACCGGCAAACAAGGATAAAATAGAATGGGTTGACAATCTCCCCTTTTATGGCACCAAGGTCTACGTCCCCCTGCTGCCCGCGAGCAGGTACTTCATCGTTATCATGATTCCAAACCCGCTGGACATTTTGGGTTTTTGAAGACATTGCATGCGATTCGCCGCCTTTTTTGGTGGCCTGGATTAAACCCCTCCGTGAAACTTACATTAAGCAGTGTGCCACTTGCAACGTTTCTAAGTCGCCCACATCTAAACCTCAAGGGCTCCTGCAACCTCTGCCTGCGCCTGCTAGCCCCTGGTCGGTCATCGCATGGGATTTTATCGTGTCTCTTCCCTCTTCACACGGCTTTCATGTTATTTGGGTTGTTACTGATCACTTTTCCAAGCAATGTCATTTTGTGCCTCTAAAGAAACTACCCCGTGCTGACCAGCTGGCTGACCTGTTCGTTAATCATGTATGGAAACTTCACGGACTACCTTCGGTGATCATTTCGGACAGGGATCCAATTTTCACTTCCAAGTTTTGGACTTGTCTACTGAAAACCCTGGGAGTCACTCAGAAACTCAGCAGTGCTTATCACCCTCAAACAGATGGCCAATCTGAGCGTGTTAACAAATCTCTTGAACAATTTCTTAGGTGTTTTGTTTCTGAGAACCAGAATGATTGGGCTCCGCTCCTTCCGTTCGCTGAGTTTGCCATCAATTCTGCGGTTCATACCTCTACTGGGAAACCCCCCTTTGAAAGAGTTCTACGGCTTCCTTCCTTCTCCTTTCCCCCCCCTCTCCCTCTCTTCCTCCGCTCCTCCTTCTGTTTCTGCTTGGGTCTCTAAATTTTCTGGCATTTGGCAATCCGTCTCAGATGCTATAGCATCCGCTAAAGCTTCCCACAAACGTTTCGCTGACCGTAAACGGCAGCCTAATCCCCTTTACCAGCCCGGGGATTTGGTTTTCCTTTCTTCTAAGAACATTTCCTCTCCTTCTCCGTCTAAAAAACTTTCCCCTCGTTTTCTCGGACCTTTTCCTGTGAAAAGGGCTATTAATGATGTCTCTTTTGAACTCGATCTCCCTTCTTCCCTCAAGGCTATTCATCCTGTTTTTCATTCCAGTTTGCTGAAGAGGGCACCTTCGCTGACTTCTTCGCCGGCTGATGTTCCTCAACGCCCCGACTGACTTGCTACTGCATTCATATTACTATTTAGTTTTCTTGTCTTTCTACTGTTCCGTGATATTTTCTATATTTTGTGTATCTTTATGTATATATTTTTTTAAAAAAGTGGGGCAGGATGTCGGGAGTCCTCCATGTTTTATTGTTTTAGGATAGCAGTAGACTGAGGAAATAGTGATAGTAGGCTGTTAGCTATTCCCAGGCGCCAACCATTCCTTCTGGCTGGAATTTCAAAGGAACATTTGGCATGATGACGTTCGTTCTTTTACAACTATCTTAGGAGAAACTGTCTGTTAAAGTGTAAGGTGGGGGAAAACGTTCCATTCTCGAGCTTTAACGTCTGAAGACACATCCCTTACTATGTTACAATAAATCTTCTATTAAGTTTGTTGATCCGTGTAAGAGTGAATCTGTTCCTGACAGAGATAGATACATCAAAAAGTTTTAACAGACTCTATTCCGTGGCCCTGCAGGGGTCAACAATGGGTGTAGCAAACCCGTGAGTCTTCCAGTCTGGTTGTTGGCATGGTGGGTAAATTTTGACAGAGTAAGTTACTTGGGTGTGGATGCAAGGCCACTAAAACTTGTGAGTGATCAAATGGAGCAGAGTACGTAGTTTCAATTCCAGTGGTACGGGGAACCCATCTTGAAGACCTTCCCAGAGTTCTCTCACAGGCACAGGGAACAGGACTACTATCAGGGAAGTTTTTTACAACACAGATGATTCCATGCCTCATCTCTACAGATCCCAAACTGGATGAGAAGAATGGTGGAATGATCCTTCTGCAACTACTTAGTTTTTTAGGAAAGGTCAAGGTAGGCACACATTATATAGACAAGAAACTTTTAACTTGACCTTGTTCTGTTTTACAGCTTCTTGACCTTGGACTGTTTGATAAAGGCTATCTCCTGTTGCTATGGCTTGTGTACTCTGGGCACTCTGAATTCTGCCTCAGTACTGAGAGTGGGACAGTTTCCAACTGGCAGGGGGCCCAGACTAGGGGCGCATTTTATTACCGTGCTTTTTTAAATTTTAAAAATGGAGAATATATTACACTTTAAAGGGGATTACTGCATTTGCTGGCTTACAAGATTCACTTTCCCACCAAAAATACTGTTTAAAAAAACAGGGTGCGTCTTATACACTGGTGTGTCTTTTACACCAGCAAATACAGTAGTTTAAAACAAGTAAGGATGACATAGAAGGTGTTAAAAGATTTTCCATCCCTTGGCTCAGCTATCAAATGAAAGGGAAACTGTAGTACAGATATCAGAAGGTTAAGATTAGGAAGGGCGGTAAAACAAAGGATCTCTCAGGCAACAGCAGTGTCAGGATGACCAGACAAAGAGTATTTTGGATTCCTCAGTATGGCGGGGAAAGCTGGAGACTGAAGAAAGTGAACAGGAAGAAAATCACCTCATTTGAAGCTTGGTGCTGGGGGGAGAGCTCTTTGTGGACAGTGAAAAGGAGAAAGGTTTCAATCTAAGAGCAAATCAAGCCCAAATGTTTACAGAGGCCAAAACAAAAAGATACGAGGGAAACTTATAGCACTTTTGGGAAAAAAATTTCCAGAAATAAGTGTTTGTGGACCCCAGTGCACAGCCTCTGCTTAAGTTGACGGAGGTTCAGGGAAAACTTATGTTAGAAATTGTTTTTCTCCTTTCATCTCAAAGGTCCCAAGGTTTCCCCTGAGATTTTTTTTATGCTAAAACAGGCTAACACTGCTATGTCTTTAAAACTACCCGAGACGAAGCTAGGCTATTGTACTTTGGTCAGATCAGGAGATGACGTGACTCACGGGGAAAGCATGCTAATCCTGGAAGACTGCGTCAGAGATTGAGGTCAAACTAAGGCACAGCTCTGAGCCTGAAGGACCTGAGCTGGGCTGCTAATAACGGGGATTCAGGGGAGGTCTCTCATTCATAGTGTTGACATGTGTCCCATCAAGAGATGGGTTGCTGCTTTATTGTTGTTATTCTTTCTATCCTCCCTTTTTCCCCCCAAAATTGAGACTCCAGGAGACTTATAATTTAATCAATCCTACAGTTAAAAACATAAAAAAAGAGTGGAATTAAACTCTTGACAACATGAAAATGATTTGAAACTAGATTAAATAAAATATAACAAAAAAGAGAAAAACAATCTAAACAGTTCAGATTTAAAACACTACAGAACCCTAAGCCCTTTCCCTTTAAAAAACTTTCCATTTTAAAAGCCTGCTGGAAAAAAAAGTCTTTCTCTGCTGACAGATGGAAGGACAACGGGAGGAGGCTATTCTAGTCTTGCGGGGAAAAGGAGGTGTAGAGACTGGGGGCAGCCACCAATTGTGCCAGTGGTGGGACAGAGAAAGGGTCACTTCTGATGATCTCAGGGCCTGGACAGTCTCATACAGGGAGATACGGTCTGCCAGGTAGCCTGGACCTGAATAAAAGGGCTTTATAACTGATGGCCAGCACTTTGAATTGTGCCTGGAAATGACTGGGAGCCTGCGCAGCTGTTGTAACAGGGAAGTTGTATGGTCCCTGTAACCTGCCCCAGTTAACAATGGGTAATTCCATAATGGCCTTTTTGCCAGGCGAAATGGGGAAATTTGTTCCTTCATTTTTTTAATAAGATTCCCAAATAAGCTCCCCTTTTCAAATACATATTCAGCCGTCTTGTGTCCATTCCCACTGACACAAAGAGGATGTCTGTTTCTAGCCAATCCCTCCCTCGAACCTCATATAGCTTACCCAGGATTACTGGTGTGCTCTGTTGTGTTGTTGTCTGCTTTCAACTCATTTCCAACTTATGGCAACTGAAAGGCAACCCTATCACAGGGTTTTCTGGGGCTGGGGTGTGTAACCAGGCCAGTGGGCTTCCATAGCCCGGCGGGAAAATGAACCTGGGTCTCCAGGGTCCATAGTCCAGTGCTGAAAACCATGCCAGGCTGGCTACCACTGCCAAAATTCCATTCCTAATCATATTTCTACACCTCCAGAATCCCTTGAGGCAGGTGGGGGAAATAAATGGCCCCTCCAGGTCCATGAACAGACTCCTATCATGCCTCACCGCTGGCCAATCTGGGGGGGAGGACTGGCTAGGCTCACAAGGACGGCTGAGAAGAGGAGTTGAGGTCTCCATCCCAGCCTTCAGGAGTCCCCTATGACTGGTATGATTCTGAATACTGATCCCAGCTGGGAGAGAACTGTTATGGTGACTGTGATTACTGCATTTAGAAACAGATCCTACCATCAGTGGGGGAAGCCTTACCAAGGGGCAGCCACAATCCCATGGGTCTCCTCCATGACTTGTGCATGCAGGGCCCTCTGATTGGGATCCAAAAGAGCCCACTCCTCTGGGGAAAAAAGGGGACAGCCACGTCCTCAAAGGTGAAAAGGGCCCCTTTGGAGGAAAAAAAAAAACATTTCCTGCTCACATTTCACACAAAGGCTGTCAAGGCATGTAATGCAAGAGGTCTTTAGGACTGAAACCTCCCTGTAGGCTGTTTGACAGGTTCATTGGCAGAGCCACCCTTGAAAACTAGATGTTGGGGGAAACAGGACAGCACTATGATTCCATGCTTGGATTGCAGAATTCCTAAAATGCCTCTGGTCAGCCCAGATGGGAACAGTATGCTCGACTAGATGGGCCTAAGGGCTGCCCCCAGCAGGCCCAGCCTTACGTGCTTTCCTTTGCCAGAAAAAAACAGAAGGCGAGAGATTGGGTTGGGACCAAGGAGAAAACTGCCATTTTGAGTACGTCTGACTTACAGCATCTTTTTAATCAAGGGAAAATCTAAATCATCTATCTATTAGAGGTGTGAAACTGTTAATTCTTCGTTAACGAGACGTTTTGGAACTGCACCGTGGTTGCCGGTATTCAAAATATATACATATTCTTTTAAGTTATCTAGCCATGTCTTGTACCGCAACATAGGGATCATCTCTGCCCTCTTGACTGCCAAAACACTGATACTACAATGCGGGAAAAAAGCTAACCTATGTATCCACCTGTGTGAAAATGGACAGAAAATTAAAGCACAGTTGCACATTTCAAAGAGTGATGTGTTAATTTATTTTGCAAATGGACTTCAATTCAGGTATTAAGCCTGCTTTTTCTGAAATTTATGAGCAATGATTTCTTTTTTTAAACTCCCCTTTAAACCCCCAATTGAGGGGAGCCTTACAAAGTAATGTGTAATTTCTTCAAAACAATGAACAAAAACAAACAAGACTGGTTGAGCACACAGGGATTTTAACTGAGCATTTTAAGAGTTTAGTCCTCAAACCTCTGGGTCAGTGGGTATGAGCCTTACATTTTTTTATTTCTCCCATATTCTCTCTTTTTGAAAACTCTCCTTTATTCCATTAAAAATAGGAAATATATGGACTTCTTTTTGCAAAATCCAAAACAAACTGAAACCAAGAGCTATCAAGAAGGTGAGCCTGGAAGTGGGGACGCCCCAGCTGCTGCCATCCTCTTGTTCCACAATTCCTTCTCCTTACCTCAACTGGTTCTACTCCATCACAAACAGGAAGTGAGGACCCAGCACTTCTTGGTGTCTTCCTTCCAGACTCTGTGGGAGAGATGAAGGATTGAGGGGAGAAACATTCACATAGGTTTGCTTTCGAGGTTACAAGTATAATCCTACATGGAAATTTGTAAGGATTCCGCCCTTTGAACATAGGAGCATTTCATTACTGTGGACAGAACCTGGAGTCATCCCATTTGTTTTTTACCCTGGAGAGAACTTGCTAGCGGGGTGCCTGAGGGTTCTCTCCCGGCCCAGTCTTCCTTAACGTCTTTATTAACGACTGAGATGATGGATGGGAAGGCATGCCTATCAGGCTTGCAGGAGACAGCAAATTAGGGAGGGCAGCTGAGACCTCAGATGAGGGGAAAAACAGAATTGAAAATGACCATGACAGATTGGAGAGCTGGGGCAAGCCAAAACAAAATGAATTTCCACAGGGATAAACATCAAGTGTTACTTCTAGATAGGAAAAATAAAATGCACAAATGTAGGATGGGTGACTCTTGGCTTGAAATTAGTATATGTGAAAAGGATTTAGGGTTTTAGGAGACCACAAGGCAAACAGGAGTCAACTGTCAGGGAACAGCCAAAAAAGCCAAGGCAATTCTGGGCTGCATCGAGAGGGGCACAGTATCCAGATCAGTTCTGCCCCCCCATTCTGCTTTGGTCAGACTACGGCCTAAACATTAGGAAGAACTTCTTTTTTACTGAACAGCTGCTCAACCATAGAATACATGGTCTCAGAGGGTGGTGGAATCTCCTTCTTTGGAGTTTTTTAAGCAGTGGGTGGACAAAGGAGTGCCATAATTGTGTATTCCTGCATGGAAGTAGGAAGTTGAACTAGATGGCCCTTGGGAAACCTTTAAAACTCTAGGATTCTAGAATTTTACAGACCACCAAAATGTATAGGGCATGTTTGGTACAACACTCAGGGGGGGGGGACTGGGGCGTAAAATTCCAGTTCAGCCCCAACTGAATCATTGAATGTATAATGCATTAAACATGCATGGCGAATATCTTAGGTCAAGAGTATCAAGATGATGAGAAAAGCAAACAACAATGACATCCTATAAGAATTACACATGAAATATGAAGAGCAGGTCAATAAAGAATGTAACATTCAGAAGGCAATCCTCTAAACTTACCCCCATAGGAACATTAATTCACACTTTTATTTAATATAAAATCAATAAGCAAGAAAGATGATGACTGAATAAAAAAAGGCAGTACTGAAAAAATCAATCAAACACAAATAAAGGAGCAAACATATGAGCTCAATGATTTGAAACAGATAAGGGTTTCAGCAATATCAGACAAACCGCCCATTAAAAATAACAAGTAGCTGCTGAGAGGGCTCCTTCCCACCAAATATACCTCGGAATTTGGGGGGAGGGGGCAAGAGAAAAGTGTTGCCTGGGAAAATTTTAAAATTCAGGCAGGTCATTCACACTGTCTGGACCTCAGCCATAGAAGACTGTGTAGGCTACAACCAGACTTTTAATTTCACCTAAAAACAAACTGTTTTGCATTGATTATAATATCCAATCCCCCCACTGAATGGCAACATTTGGAACACAACACAAAGTGGATTGTGCCCAGAGAGGGGTTTTCTCCTTACCCTGCAAGGCTGCAGCTCCATCTCCCTCCTGCTTGATCTCCTTCCGGGGGGGACTCGGGAGACCCCCTAGGGAGACTCTCCTGATAAAGGGGGATCGGACGGGAACTTCCACACAAAGATCTTTCACCTGAAAGAGCGGGGAAAGAGGTCCAAATTCAGTGTCAAGACAGCTTAGAAAAAATTGTCCTGCACAATATCACATGAAAAAATTAGCAATCGAAAAAGGGGTTTTACTCTGCAAATGGGATTAGGCTATATTTGAGTGTGGAGGGGAGCACATTTACCCTCAAACCCATGAAAGGGGCACAGGACACCCCAGCTGGGTGACACAGGGTGAATGGACCTGACAGTCCCTACAAGGGGGCAGCAGTTGGGGCCTTGGGGCTGGGAAAAGGAGCAGACGAACCAGATCATGCTTTATTGCCCCATATCTGGTTCCAGATTGGGAGAAAGGCAGCATAATTATTCAATCCATCCATCCGTCTCAGCCCCCTTTAGAGACACCAAGAGGAAATGCTCTCACCTGTTCTTCCTCTTTCTTGTCTTCAGTCTGATCAGGAGGAAACCTTCTGCCAGGGCCACCGCCTGGGGGAAAAGTTCTCTGCCCCACATTCCCTGGACCCCCGCTCCCCATCTCTGGGGGGAAAGGGTGCTCAGGAACTGCTCCAGGATCACCAGGTCCACGATCTGATGTTTGGACTGTTCCTTTGGCTTCAGCCACCGGTGGCAGAGATCGTAGAGGCGACTGCAAACCCCTCGGGGGCCCCGGCCCTCTTGGTAGGAGAACTGCCTGAAGCGCTGACGCTCTGTTTCTGAACTGCCAGAGGCCTCACTCAGGAACTTCTGCACTGCTGCGTTCCCGAATTCCCCCTGGCTCTCATCACCAATGCCATTAGGGCCTCCTCCTGCTTCAAGTCCAGCTGACTCTGACTCACCCATCTTAAACTGGCATCCGATGAAAAAATGGGGGGAAAATGACTTCTTCACTGTCCCCCCTCAGGGCAACGAATTCCTGAACGCCTTTGCTCCAAACTCTGCAAAGCCAAGATGTTATTGTGTTAAGAACTGCTGTACTGCAAGAAAACAGGCAGGAGATTCAGCACAAAAACAAGTCTCTCCTCCGTGAAGGAAATGATCAGAATCGGGTAAGAGAACTGGGAGGCTTTTCCCAAAAAGGGCCACCAAGCAAAGCCTTGTTTGGTTGAGAGGCAGAAGAGGCTGAATCTTTCCTCCCCGGCCTCTGTCCCTCTGTCTCCTGGCCCTGCCTTCCCTCCCTCAGCCTTCCACTGAGCCATCTTTTCTCTGGTCCTTTCTGCACTATGCTGTTATGCTGTTATTATCCCACTTTCAACATCCTGTGGAATTCTGGGGTTTGTAAATTTCGGGGACCAAAGAGCTCTCTTGCTGAGAATTCTAAGTGTCCCTCCTGAAGTGCAGACCCCAGGATTCCCCAGGATGTGGAAAGTGGAATAATAGCACTATAACAACGTAGTGAGGAAATGGCCTCTACCCCTCACCCAAAGCTACAACCCACACCATCCTCCCAGGATGCCTTTTCCCCTTCCCGGGCCCCCAAACTCCCCAGGATGCCACTTCGAGACAAAACTCCTTGACATTTGGCTAAATGAAGGCTTTCTTTGGGTTCAGGAATTCTTCAGTTCTTCATTATAGGTTGTTAAGCAGCAAAACATCAACTGACTACTTGTACGAATAAAACCTAGGCATTTTTTTATTCCCCCCCCCCTTTTTTTTTTATTTATTATTAAATTCTCAATAGAGTAAAAAAGAACATCCATTCAAAGGCAAGAAATAAAAACAGCACAGCCCACTGTTAGGCCCTTTATAATCCGTTCTACAAACACTACCTTTACAGTCAGAACTTAACGTATTTTAAAGGGATATTACAGCAACGATTAAACCCCAGGCTTATAATACTCTTTTAAACGACTCTGAAGGCTTCCCACTCACTTTCCCGGATAAACTATTCCGGCAGATGGAGGCCTACTTCCAAAAGGCCCCCGGGGGGAGCTGCCTCCCCGGAACAGAGCCAAGGTTTCCAAAGGACCAAACCCCGCTCTTCAGGCGCCTCAAAGCGGGGGCCCCACAGCAGCCCCCCTTCCCCAGACGCTGGGGGTCCGGAGGGGCAGCCCAGAACCCCCCCTCCAGCCCGCCCCCCCTTCCCCTCTTTCGGGGGGCAGAGCGGCAAACCTCGCAGGCTGGAGGCCGTTTGGCTGCTTGCTCTGCGAAAGGGAGGCCTGGGAGGCGGCCTATTGAGGGAAGAAGGGCTTCTGGTCAAAAAAGGAGGCAAATGGCGCCGCCCAGCCCAGCCCCGGGAGCCCCCCCGCCTCCAGCGAAGGAGCCCCACGGCCGGCCGAGAGGAGAGGGGGCGAAGGGCTCCGGGGGGGAGGAGGAGGAGGAAGAGGCGCTCGGGCTCCGCCGGGAGGAGGGGGAGCCCCCCAAAAGGCCCCCACGCAGCAGGCGGGGCCCCCCAAAAACCCCCGGGATCCTCGGGGGCAGCCTAAAAGGGGGGGTCCTCGGGGCCAGGCGGGCGGAGGGGTTCCAGCCGCCCCCAGGGAGGGCCCGCGACGCCCCCCCCGGGCCCCCCCCCGCCCCAGGGAGCCCGGAGACTGGGGGGCCCCGGGGCCTCGGAGGGAGGGAGGGGGGGGGAGGGGAGATCCCCGCCCCCCGGCAGCAGCGGGGGGGGGAGGGAGGGGGGCCCGTGTCTGGCTGGGCGAAGGACCCCCGGGCGCCCCCCCTCCTCCAGGCCTACAGAAGGAGGGAAGGAGGGCCAGGCGGGGAAGGGGCGCCTCCCAGGACCTCCGCTCTGCCGGGGAGAATTCAGGCCCCCCTTCGGACGGGGGGGGGGAGGGAGGCTGGGGAGGGGACTCACCCGGCCCCGGAGGAGAGAAAGGGGCCCCGCAGGCCACGGTGGCGGGAGGGGGGGGAAGAGGGGGGGCGGAGGCGAGGACTCCCTGCTCTGGAGGACCGGGCGCCCCCTCCCCCCCCGCCTTCCCTTCCCTCTAGGAATCCGGGGTCGCTGCCTTTAACCGTCTCGGCGCCGCTGGGGTTCGCTCTGCCTCCCCCCGGAAATTCCCCCCCCCTCCCCCCCCCTTCTCCCCACCGTTTCCTCCTTCTCACAGGAAATTTCCTCCTTCTCCTTCTCCCTTCTCCTTTTCTTCCTTGTTTGGCTCCTTGAGAGAGAGAGAGAGAGAGAGAGAGATTAAGGGACCCTCTCGGGGGGTTTCTGGGGGGTGAGAGTCTGTGAGGGCCCGAGGCCCCCCCCCCTGGGCTTCCGTGGCCGAGCGGGGAGGGGACCCCCGGCCCCCAGGGTCGCCCCCCGAGGCCCAGACCCTGCCCAGGCTGGCTCTGCTTCCCCACAAAACAAAGTATTCCGAAGGACGGGGGGGAGCAGCAGGGGACCCCCCCCCCCCGAACCTTCCGTTGCCCGAGGGCCCAGGAAGCCTCGCTCTGCCCCTGGAGCGCTGCTGGCCGTGGGGGGCCCCCAAGGACTCTACAGCCCATCCGCCTGGGGGCGGAGGCCCCTCTGATCGCTGAGCCCGGGCCCCTTTGGGTGCTGAGGGGCCCGGTTCTGCCCTTTGCCTGGGGGGGAGGCTGGGGAAACCCCCCAGCCGAGGATCCAAACCCATCACCCCTGGTGTCATTGGCCACCTGTGTGAGGCATGGAACTCGGATACCTGCCGGTTTTCAGGCGGGGAAAACAAAATCTTGGTGGCGCCTTGAATTGCAGGCGCTTCCAGCTCAGAAGAGCCAGTGGGGAAAACTTCTCCCTGGACAGCTGTTACCCCGTATTCTGGGGGGCCTGGGAGGGATGCCCAAACATCCAAATAAAAACACAAGATGGGGAAATTAACTCAAGCACTCTCTTAAGCTAACGGGGGCAGGGTAACTCAGCGAAAGGGTCTTGCAACCCATGTATACAGCGTCAGGTCAGAAGAGCAGTCAGACAGTTCTTAAAGTAGTAAAAATGATAGCTTTATTAAAAGACAAATAAGACAGCACATGCACACAGCTAACTAGAAATAGAAATGAGGGTTTTGGGGGGGGAAAAGGGTGATACGGCACCCCTTTTTCCCTAGTCCTGGAGAGAAGCAGAGGTTGCAGGAGAGGGGAAATCAGTGCGGCTCGCTGAGGGGACGACTCGCTGGACACAGCGGCAGCAGGGCTGGATAGAACTAGGAGCGATCCGAGGAGGACTCAGAATTGGGGAGTTTTTATAGGCTGGATTGTGCCTACAGGCCATGCCATACTCGGTGAGAACAAAGGAAATTTGGAGCGGGACAAAACCGTTGGAAAAGGTCACGTTTTACATGATTAGCTTAGTGCTGGATAACAATAGTGTGGCCAGTATGCAAATGGCTTAGCATTGAAAGGGTGCCGGCTCAGGGCCAAGCGCCTTTGTGTAGGGGGGCGCTTAAGCAAGGTGTGTCTGCAAAAATGGTCCCTGAAGCAACAGAGTGGCATTAATCTGCCTGCCTAAGTGGGGATTAGAATGTCCAACCATTACCAACTGTGCCTGTTTATGTGCTTGTCCTGTGGCCCTTGCAAACACGTGGAGCAGGGTGGCAGAGAAAAGTCAAGTGAAGTCCAAATAAGGTTGATATCAAAAAAGTAGGCTCTCACTGGGTATCTCTGAACCGTGGTAACACAGCCAGATCGCAGGAAACACATGTGCTTTTGGGGGGGGGGGGTTCAAAATATGTGGTGGAACACAGGCAAGAAGAAGGGCCTCATGAACTACAAGGATTGACCCTGGAATCCACAGTCTGTGAGGTGGCTTAAAGGGGGGTAGTAAGTTTCGCCAGAAAAAAAAGGTTAAGAGGTGATGGCCATGTCTGAAGATTTGAAAGCACTTTAGGTTGAAGACAGACCATGCCTGTTTTCAGCTGCTCAGGAGACTAGGACATGAAGCAATGGATTCCAATGACAGTAAAAGAGATTCCACCTAACACTGGGAAGGACTTCCTGAGGGTAAGATCTTCAACAGTGAATTGCTGCCTGGGGGTGTGGAAAAGTTTTCCTTCTTCAGAGGTTTTAAACAGAGGCCGAGTGATCATCTGTTGGTAATGCTTCCACGGTGTATTTCTCCCCGGCAAGGGGCTGGACTGGATTACCCTTGGGGGGCTCTTCCAGCTCCAGGATGCTTTTTTTGAAAAAACTGGTAGGGAAAAACTTCAGGGGAAAAATCAGTCAGAGGCTGTTGCAGTGAAGACTATTTCATGAGCCTGCTGTGAGAAGGAGAACTAAGAATGTCAGCTTTGGTCAAATTTTGCCTGCTCCCAGAGAGAGAACTGGGGGCCCAAGAGGCAGGAAGGTCACCTGTAGGACCCCCCCCCACACAGGAAAGCCACAGCTAAAGGCAGCCCTGAGGGAGAGCCTCCAATTTTTGCTCACAGACCTCTCTGCCAAGGCACAGCCAAAGCCCTCAAAACTGGATGTAGGCTGTGAAAAAGTAAAATATATTTTAGTTTCTGCAATATTATTAATAGTATTGGTAACATATTATTATTATATTATCATAACACATTTTTAAATATATTTATACACACATATCCTTTGGAATAGTAGTGTTGAAGAACAATGAAGCCTAAGAATTTATTTTAGAACTGGTAGCTGAAGAAGGCCTTGGAGCAAAGAGAACCAAAACACATAGATAAGGATTCAACAGTGGGATATATGTACTTTCTTTGGAAAACACCTGCTTATGCAGATGAAAAGGGCAGCAAAAGCTGAAAGGGGTAACAAAGCTGATAAAAAAAAAAACAGGACACGAATTTGGCATTGTTTAGCAAAATGGGAGGTTAGAATCTGTTTGATGGGCATTTTGAAATTGCAAATGAGAATTAAGAAAGCACAAGGTTAAAGCGTGATTATGTGAATGATCATATATGCTGTAAATAGGGGAAGGGGGCATGTAACTTTTTAGGCGATTCTGATAGGATTGTAACTTTTGGGTCCTGTCCAAGGGGAGGGAAGCTGGCATAGGGGATAAAATGTGTGTTGTTTTGTGGGAGGGGTCCTTCTCTCAAAAGCACCCGTTTCTCAGAAACGAGTTTTTTTTTTAAATAAATGCTTGATGCTTCAGCCGATCCTGTGTTAAATTGTTTCAAGAATGTTATCAGCTATTTCCCTCACAGGCCAATATTAGTATAGTTCTATACAAAAAGTATAAGTATAAAAAAAATATATATCTATTAATGATCATCTAGAGAAAAAGGGGAGTGGGAGATAATGTTCAGATACCATAGCACCATATGAAAAACTTGACATACACCAAAGATTTGCAAGCAAGTTCATTGCAGCTCCATTTGAAGGGCATTTTTCCCCCCCCGTCTCTTTAGGCCAGGGGTAACTTTGAGAGGCTAGGGGGGTCCAGGAGCTCCCGGGGGATGTTTGGGGGGCCACAGTCCCTGCTGGGAAAAGAAGTTTGCACCTCAGTGCCCCCTAATGCCAGTGTTTTTAGGTGTCTGGGCCATTTTAGGCCTATTTTTGGCCCAGAAGAAGGCCTTGTTCCCTCCCTAAACCAGAAGTGGGTGTTTTAAAAAGTCATTTCCTTGGCTTAAACTGCTGCTGTTGTTGTTATATTTATTTTGATCCCCCCTTGTGATAAGTTTAAGTTACATTTACTGGGGTCACTGTCACAAAGGACCAACAGAGATCAGGAGAAACAAATTTCCCAATCAGGGAGATCTCAGGGCCTCAGCGGGCTTTCATAGGGAGATACGGACGGCCAAATATTTATATCCTTCCGTTTATCCAATGATCTCAGACCAGCTTACAATACAATCCATTTAAAACAATAATAAATGATTACATACCTTTTCAGTTTCAAAAGAGACAATTTCAAACCAATTGAATTTAAAATAGCTAAAAAACATGGGCAGCCTGGATAAAATCAGTTTAGCCCAATGTGTTGAAATAAGAAGCCAGTTTTTAACTTGGTGCCAAAATGGTTCTAACATTGGTGCCAGTCAGCTCTTCAGAGAGGGGGAATTCCACAACCAGGGGTGCCACCAAGGAAAAAGCCCTCTTCCATGGACTCCCGCAGTGTATTTCACCTACTGATGGGACACAGAGGAGGTCCCGTCTAATAGATCTCAGTCCTTGGTTATGCATATAGAGAGAAATGTGCTCCTTCGGGTATCGAGGTCCCAAGCCATTTAGGACTTGAAATGTTATTGCAAGGACCTTGAATTCAGAATGGAAATGGACACCCACGTCCTCAAAGGTGATGGGGACCTGGAGGAAAAAGAAAACACTTCCTGCTCATATTTCACACAAAGGCTGTGAAACCTTCTTGTTGTCTGTTTCACAGGTTGATTAGCAGAGCCTCCAAAAACCAGCTGCTGGAGAAGAAGAGCAGGGGAGCGCTACGGTTTCCATGCTTGCAGTGCAAGATTCTGGGATGCCTCTGAGCGGCCTCTCTGAGAACCTGGATGCTGGCCTAGATGACCCTTTGGACTCACCCAGTAGGTCCACCCTTAAGCGCTTTCCTTTGGCAGAGGGAAACAGAAGGAGACAGATTCTGTTGGGACCAAGGAGGAAACTGCCATTCTGAGTATATTTGACACTACAGTATTTTTTTAAAATAGGCTAATCTAAACCATCTTTCTGTTGGAGGTGTGATACAGTTTGTGCTTCTTTAACTCCGATGTTTTGGAACTGCAGCATAGGCCCTTTCCTCCGAGGGGAGGAAATCACACTGCGACGCTTCTGGCCGTTGTTTCCTGATTTTTTTCTGTATCTGCACTAACGTGTGCATTCATTCCATACGGCTCTCGCGTGAACCGTTCTAGCGTGGATGCATAGATCCACACATTCTCGTCATGGCCACTCCCGTCATTCCTATTACCCTGCCCTCTTCGGCTGTGATTGGCTGTTTTTTTTGTAAAAAATGGCTCCGTGTGTCATAACGTGAGCGCACGCGCGCATGCAAACCCATGTACGTCCTCCCACGACGCCTTCCCCCGCCCCTCCCTCCTTTTTGGCTCGAGTTGAATCTAGCTGCGTAGGTTTTTCTCAGCTGCTTTTTTTCCCCGCTTTCTGTCTTTGCAATGGAGGACGAGTTTGTGACTGAAGTTGCCGGGGTCCTGGAGCCGTTCATTACGGTTCTGGGAGTTGTGCTGGCCACAATGCAAGCCCAGTGGGCCAGAGATAGAGCGAGGCGGTCCAGGCTCTATCGGGACCATGAGTCTGACGACATCTTATATGCACCTCTGCTGAGAGGCTCCTCCTGGCGTGTGCCATGCCCCAGAAGATCGTGGGTTCGGGAGAGGATGCGCAGGACGTGGTGGGCCGAAGAGGTTCTGGCAAAATGGGATGACGACCAGTGGCTCTACCACTTTCGTATGACGAAAGCCACCCTCTTCGAAATAGCTGAGCACCTGCATCCCCACCTAGAGAGAAAAGTCACAGAGATGCGCCAACCCATCTCTGTGGAGGAGAGAGTGGCCATAACTGTTTGGTGGCTGACATCCCCTCTTCTCTATTGCAAGTGTGGCAAACACTTTCATTTTGGGCATCTCGACAGTCGCGGTGATCGTCATTGAGGTGTGCCTGGCAATAGAGCATGTGCTCCTGTCATCCACCGTTTGCCTTGGAGACAACCTCAGGGTGAGTACTCTATAACCCGATCTCCCCCACAATAGTTCTGCACTCACTCCTGTGCTAGGGCTGGAGCACTATGGGATGCTCTATGGCCGCCCATTCCCAATCAATCCCTTCCCTCATCACCCATGAACACATGGAAATAACAGTATTTCCTGGCCAGACAGTTTTCCTGGACGATCCCTCGCCCGTGGTGGCACATTGCTGCTACACTCCCTGGGCATGTCACACGCAGCATTCAGCACACCAGCAGCCTCTTTCTTTCTCCCTCATGCTCCCTCCCTCCCTCAGGCTCCCTTTCCTCGCACTCTCCCTCACTTGTGGTGGCACTCTCTCAGCCCAAAACACTGCAGCTGCAATCCCTGGGCATGTCTCGTGCAGCATTCAGCACACCAGTGGCCTCTTTCTTTCTCCCTCATCCTCCCTCCCTCCCTCAGGCTCCCTTTCCTCGCACTCTCCCTCGCTCGTGGTGGCACATTCATTCCCATGTGGGCCCACACTACTCCCAAACCAGTATTGCAGTACATGTGCGATTCCTCTGAACATTGACTGTTGTTTTTTGTGTTGCAACCAATAC
>CAOLHI010006634.1:0-27963 GCA_948474755.1 Ctenosaura bakeri
CCCTCTGCTGGCGCCAAGTAGTCCACAGAGCTATTTAACCAAAGTAATGCATCTAGAGGTAGGCACCAATTACCAGGACAAAATATGCCATTCAAAGTTTGGATAAGTCCCTCAGGCAGGTGCTGCGTCCACAGCGTCCTGTTATAGCGCTATGATACCCCTTCCAACACTATCTGGAGAACTTGTTGGAACTCCTAGTATCGCGGAGGTTGCTGAAAGTGGAATCAACACGCTATAACAAGCTGGTGCGCCAACACCCTAGGTTCATTTCTGTTGCATCCTGGAATCTGTAGTTTTGGGCGAGCATTCTGGGCGAGAAATCCTGCCCTCCTCAGGAGGTTGGAGTGGGACTCCTGTAGTTCCCTCCCAAAACTGCAAACCCCAGCTTTCTGGATATTTTGAGAGTGTAATCATCGCGCCATAACTGGCTAGTGCAGAAATGGCCCCGGCTCCTCTCGAAATAACATTGGCCGCCTGTTGCGTGGGTGCGTGGGCTGGTTAGAACGTTCCCTCCCTGCCTCCCTGCCTCCCTCCCCTGCTCTCCCCATTTTCCTTTCCCTCCAAAGTGCCACAAATGCCCTTTCACAAACCCCCATTTTTTCAGTCATCAGACGCTGGAGCCCTGACATCCTCAGAGAGGTTTTCCACTCACCAGCCCCCACGCCACCACGTTCACACACCCCTCGAGCTGTGGAATACAACGGCCCCTCCGCAGCTCTTGGAGGGCACCCCCGTCTTTAAAAACTCACAGGGCTCCCCCCCTGGGATTTAAACAGGGGGTTTCCCAGTTGTCTCCAGGGCGAGGCAGCCCACCCCCCATCCTCGGCCCCTTCGGCAGACACAGTCCCCGGAAAGCTGCAAATCACGACGCGGCACGGACCATTGATAGTAGTTTAAGGAAAAACTTACCTTCTTTTTTCCCCACGTTTCCTCGTCCTTCTGCTTTCTCCTGGCACCCGCTTTTGCGGGATTGGAAAATGGTGCCGTCCGTTCGTGTTGGGGGCGGTCCTGTGGCTTCTGCTGGCCACGCCTTAATCCCTCCCTCTCTTGATCGCCCGCACGAATCAGGACACACCGTCGCTTTTTCACAAAACGACGAGCGCGGATTGGAGGAAAAAACCACATTTCTTCTGGTTTTTAAAAGGTGCGCGGAAATGCTGAATGGTGGCTCCCCCGCGCGGATTGGGGTGAGAATCCAAAAAATTTAATGCGATCAGGTGCTCTCTAAGGTGAAAATGGCACCCGATCGAGGTCGACCTGGGAAGATTTAAATACCCCGTGAGAAAAGGGCCACAGTTGATGGATGCTTAAGAAAAGGCCTTTTCTATTGGAGGAATTAGGAATGCTTTCCTGCTATACTGCTTCTATTTTAGGGAAATTAGAGGTGGAGGTAGAAATCTAAAATCCATTTAAGGATTTGAAATCTGCATGTCTCTGTGTGAAAGAGATTGAGACAGTCCACAGCTCTGAAGATTCAGAAATTGCTGATTCAAAAATATTTTTCTCCTTCCTTCAGTTCTGAAAGTTGTTTTTGAGATTTGTATAAATCCTATAAGCCTTAGTTTTACTGGTTTTCTTTTCTTCACCCCTTCCTTTCAGTTTGCTGATTGTATGTGTGTGTGTGCATACGTGTCTGCTTAAATGAGTGCCAGGGTTACAGAATGCCGTAGAAAAGAAACTAACTGGTGGTCAAAGGTTGGGAGAGATTTTAATGACTTTTTTTTTCCAGGCAGAGCAATTTTCTATTCATATTAACAATGCAGGAGTGTACTTATCTGCTTAGAAATGAGCTCTGATGAATTCAGTGTGACCTATTCTAAGGTAAATGTGTTCAAGATTGTGACTTGAGACATTCTTAAAGGCAAATGGAACGCATGTATTTCTTTATGATGTTTTTTCCAAAGATATCTTTCTTAACTAATTACATCCCATTTATCTCATAAAGCTAAAAACATTGTAGGTTATTTTTTCCCACCCACCCTATTTTTATCTCAACAACAATCTTGTAAGGTAGATTAGGCTAAGATCTTATAGTTGACTCAAGGTGACCACATAAGTGTTATGTTAGAGAAAAGTTGGGTTTTGGCTTGACTATTATGCACATTGGGTAGAAGGGGTGGGTAGGAACACAAAGCTCCTGCAGTGACCATGAATCTAAGAGAAAGGTATAATTTTGAACAGAATTTGATGAAGGCAGTTTAATTTTACAACAATATATATTAGTTATTGTTAATTATGCTGTATACTTAGTGTACAGGTATATCCAAAGTATTACATTTATGGGTTTAGATTCTTTCTTTTTCATTCTTTTCAAACTTGGCTAAACAGGACAAAAATTGGAAGTTATCTTCACTTAAAATAATAGCCTTGTTTCTTTGTCTTCACTCATTATTTTTGCCCTCTCTTTGCCTTTGAGCACACTTTGATGCTGCCCAGCCACATAAGTTGTGGTTTTCATATGTGAAGTGTTGGTAGGTAGACTGTCGTCACCAGACTGTGCATTTCCCTGTCCCCATAGTGCATAGTGTGGAATGCAGATCGAGAAAAGCACATGTGGAACAAGTCAAGTTCCACTGGTTGGAGTGGTGAGCATTTGTACAGACCACTATTTTCAGCAGCTATGTTTCTTTAACTGGGGTTGTCAAACCTCACAGGCTGGCTCTTTGTCTCCAGTTTTCATGGGTCATGTCCAAGTAGCAGATAAGGTTGGAAATTTTCGTTTTGGAGGGCTCATCTTTGGCCAAGAAGAAAAGGCTGTGTGCAAATATCTAGCTCAGCCAGTAGACCTGCAGCTTGCTACATTTTATAATGTTTAATTGAATTGTCACTGCAACTTGCAACTTACTTACTTAGGTTTGTCCTTCCCTCCTGGTCACTGTGGTACTAGGGCTCAAGCTCCACTGTCCTCTGTTTCCACCTTCTGGCTAGAAGCATATAGGCTAGATTAAATGTTTCTTATTCCATTTTATAACTAGGAAAGAAGGAATAATTCCTTCATTTCAAATGGATCTAAGAATAGCCCGTTTAGCTAAGATTGCTGTCATAATTTCCACACAGGAAAATATGTGTTTGTGTTTGAATAACAAACAGTGAGCAACTGTGGTTGATCCTTAAGATGTAACACTTAATGACAGGCTACCCTAAGTCACAAGATTTAGGGTGGAAACCTCAGAATCTTGGATAATCTTGAAGTAGAAACCCTACCTGTAACATGTCCAGCCCAGAGCTCCCACTAGACAACTGCAAAGTTTGTTTTGGGCCATTTTTGAACTGCAGCATACCAGTGACCAATTGACAAACAGATTGGTTTTAATAACATCCCAGCATTATGCTAACAAGGGGAAACCAGATGTTTTAACCATAACTCATAAAAACTTAAAAATATGGTTGATCTAAAAGGGGGATATGTACAGGAAAAAATTACATATGTAAATAAGAGGATGATTTATGAAGACAACTACAGTTTCTACAGAACAGTGAAAAGATTGGAATAAATGCATTGAGAAAATGCCTAATCTGGCAAAGATACAAGAAATATATTTTAATTTGTACTGAACAAGTTCTATTCTAGTTTCCATATAGGAGACCAAAGGGAAGCAAATTTAAAAGGACATTCTATCTGCAGAATTATTGTTTTTATTATTATCATCATTGTCTAGATTTTAAACAGACCTGAACATTTTACTGTATGCCTTGCAACAAGAATCAGCAACTGGAGACTTTAGGAATAGAAGAACTCCCTGAGAAATATTAGTTGACTTTTCAAGTTGGGCAAACCAGGAACAAATTATTCAGGAGCATGGGAATATTACACAGTATAAAACTAATTACTGATCACCCCCCCCCCATGATCAGTTATTATAGCTCACTTTCCCCAGCACACATTGTTGATGCTCATGAGGACAGGTGTGGACAACTGCCAGAGGGCAATTTTTCACCCTAGGACAGATTATGGGTTGCATCAGGCCAAAAAATGGTGAGGAGATTACATTGGGAGCCAGAGAGTGCTGTGTTCCATTTTACTACCAGATTGTACTTCATGAGGCCTCCAGGCATCAGAAAATGACATTTTGTTATTAAAAAATGGTAATGGGGATCTCAGAGGCTGCAAAAAAAAATGGCCATGGGAGCTGTATGTGGCCTGCAGACTGTGTTTTGTTCACCCTTTATAGGATCACATTTATGTTACACCTTGTATTTATTCACATATACAAAATGGCGGAATTTAGCTACATACACCTGTAATTCTCAAAATGTTCTACAGATGTTGGATGAGGATGAAAAGGAACTTTATTAACATTTTTTTCCTTTTTGCTTCACACTTCAGTTCTCCTTGGAATGGTAAAATGATGGTTTGTCATCATTAATGGCTACAGCAACAAAATGGCACACTGAAGTACTTTGGTTCAGTTCACAAGGTTCTACTAAGCCTCCAAAGAATACTAATCTTAAATAATTCCTAGTTCTCCTGTTTGTAGTGATACTAAGAGAGAAGTAAAATATTACCAAATGTTAATGTTTTATTTCTTTATTATTATTACAATTATATATAACCCGCCATACAGGATACAAATAGTTTGAAAAGAAATCACAGTTAACATTAATAAAATCAAGAGAGACACATTTGCTTTCAGAAAATGATCACAATCCTTCTTAGAGGAGAGTTCGTAGTAGCTGGGCCTGGAGCAGGCTCTCAAGTGGTAGTCCCTGCCTGCATCGCCCTCCAGAAAATTTTCAGCTATCACTTTTTTCAGAGCTATGTAACAAAATTTACAGTGAGAATAGGTTTCTTATACTTGGTGTGAATTTCAAAATACTGCAGAATAATTAAAAATTTCATCAATGATGTCTTTGTATCTGCCAAGTGCAAGAAAATGTTATGTCAACTTAATTATATGGCACTAGAACATAGAAATTAACTCTAGTCCTGACTGCAGTAGGAAATTCAGTGTTTTAAAAACGTACCCACTACTGGTCTTTAAAGTAATAATTAAATATGCCCTAGGTTTCAAGCAAGCATTAACTTAAATGCTCTTCTGACTGTGTCTGAATATATATCGACCCAATAAAGATTATTCACACAGAAATTAACCGGGATCCACCAATTTTTCTGGGGGGGGAGACTTCACATTTCTGTTAAGGCAGTGATGGCCTGATATTATAAGAAGCAAACTACAAGTCAAACTACAAGTCTACTAATAATAGGAAGGTGCTATATCTTACAAATGTATGAGCAACTCCCTCTTGTATCCTGAACAAGAGAATGAGGCAACAGGACAATCTATGAGAAGTAAATAGCACTGACTCTGCTTACCCTGCTGTTCATCCAAACATACCACAAAGTCCTATTGCCTGAGATACTATGGCCCCATGCTACAGAAAAGTATTACCTTAAGATGTATTTACTGGCAGGGTGGGGGAATCACTATGAAAGTGTGCGAAGACGTACAGTTAACATGCTGAATCTGTTCTAGACATACACCTTCTTAATTCTTGTATTAATTTTGTAAAACTTTGTTTAGATAGCATTGCAACAGAGAGAGTGCTATTGTTTCTGTGGTTAAAAGTTAACAACGCCTGTAGTTAGTGTCAGGTATATCTTCTTAACTGGAACTTTAGTTTTAATGTAGGGATTTGTTAATGAATGTTAACCAGTTTCACTATTTTTGTACCTTAATTTTAAAACAACTGTATCAGTGTATCTGCCCATACTAAAAACTTAAATATTCCCAAGGTTGTATCCAAAACTGATCATTTGCCAGCAGAACAGACAGGATGGGCTAAATGGGTTGGCCTTCCCTACTGACACCCCATATATTCCTTCCAATCTGCTCTGAAGAGTTAGAAGTTCCTTCAAACAGATTGAAAGTACAGTGAAAGCAGAGGAAGTGAGTTCCATTGTGTAAGCAAGTTGTTGTTGTGTGCCTTCAAACTGTTTCTGACTTACAGAAACCCTACAGAGAACCTCTCATGAGGTTTTCCTGGAAACATGTTTGGGGGAGGATTTGCCACTGCTTTCCTCTGAGGCTGAGAAAGTGTGATTTGCCCAGGGTCACTCAGTACATTTCCACGGCTGACTGTGGATTCAAAGTCGTAGTCCAACACTCTGACCACTAGACCATATTGGCTGTATGCAAGCAAGGGCTGGATGTAATCTTTATGAGAGTTACTATACAGTATGTGTGACTTTGGCCACCAGGGAAGTGGAGGTGGCTAGGAGAATCTCCTGACCCACTTTGGGATAGTCCTGGCCCCTTCCCTGAATTTTCAGGGTTTTTTTAAAAACAGTGAAACCACTGCGCAACTATTTACAAAGATACAAGACAAAATGTGTAGGTAGTATTCCTTTAAGAAGCAAATCCTGATTCCGGCTTCCATTTGCATGGCCAAAAGAAATATCCAGATTCACTTAATTTGCATAGCATAATCAAACTTGCATAACTTCACTCTTCTGCAAACAAAACACAGACTGCCTTGTCACTGAATTTTTAATCACTGGAGTGTGTCTGTGTGTGTTTTTAAAAGGACATAGCTCTGGCTAAGGCACTCTGGAATAAATACAAATTACTGTGAATGTGTGTCATTCCCTTTGGGAAAAAATGTATAAAGTGCCTTGCAAAAGGTGCAAAAACAGGGTAGGGACAAAGAAACCCACTCCTCCAACTATTATGGCAGTTTAAGTATTGCAACAACCAAAAGAGGGAGGAAACTGGACTGTACCATGGTCACATCTCTGCCAAAGCTTTTAAATACAGAAAGAATAATCCAGCTCCTAGAAGTCAAAGCTATATATGCACTATTACACTGTGCAAGACTCCAATAAGCTAATCACTTCACCCTATCGCTAAAGATTTTCCATCTATTTCTTATCAGCATGCTTCATACAAAGTTTTATTCTGCCTTAACTACATCTGATTTAAGCTTTTCCTTCTAAATTCTGCTCTTGCATCGGTACAATCCTCACCCACATGAGAGAATAACTCATTATAAACAGTTACACTGAATGTTCTTAACAAACTCTATTTTTGAGGAATCTGAAAAGTTTAAAAAATTCTATCAACTTATCACTAATAGACTATATCAATATTAAACATGTTGGTGATAGTAATCAATTTATAATGACCAACTTCCATGTTGTCAGAAGAAACAGAGATGAGCAGAAGAAAGACATCGTTCAGACCATTAGCATTCTTGAAGAATTGCAGAATGAGACTGTGAGTGATTTCAGTTAAGATGTGTGAGTTCAAATAAAATCTCTCCACTTGAATTTTAAAGAGACTCTCATTGCAATGACTTCAGGACTGGGGTTTCAGATTCCACAGATAATCTTTTTTACTTCTCAGACTGTAAGCCAAGAGTGTTGCCCTCAGCATTTCCCCCTCTGTCTCTTTCACCTTCTGTCATATTCACATAATCTTCACTTAGCAAGGACACATCTGATTGCTCAGGATCATCTTCTTGAGTGAATGTAAAGGTTTTGTTCTCCATCTTTACCTGTGCTTCCAAATCACTACTCTGATTCTCTTTCAGTTCTGGAGAAACTGGTGGTTCAGCTGAGTCTACTGTCAGATTTGCAGTATTCAAAATGGACTCCTGTATTTCAACAGCACAACCTGAGAATGATGGTGCGTCCACTTCCCTTGACCCAGACTGAGGGGAAGAGAGTTCTGCTTCCTGAATATCAAGTAGCTCTTTTTGATAGTTGTCATCCATTGGGACAGAATAAAGGGAAGAAAATACCTCTTTCTTCTGGTTAAGTATTCCTACTTCAGCAGACTGTTCTACTTGCAATGCCTGATCCATGTAGGCACAAGGAACAGAGGAGAGGCCTATCTTACTGTGGCCAGATTGTCCAGTTTCAGCATGTGGCTTTGGTTGGATGTGATCATCACTACTGTTGCTGCTGTCCACCTCAGTAAACTGCATGACTGTCTCCAGCTCTGCTTTTGATTGACAAGCATTCATTTCGCCAGACACCTCAGAAGGATCTTTATGAGTTATGAAATCTCCTTTTCCAGAAATGCTTGCTATATTTGCATCATTTCCTTCTTCAGCGAAGGAGATAGGCACCTCAGGAGGTTCTTGCATCTTATATATTTGACACTCCTCAGCATTCATTCTGTCCTCTTTCTCTGTTTCTTCTGTAGGTTCCTCTGGCTTTGATATCCCAGTTTCATGCAGAGCTTGTTTTGTGTTCTCAATTGGAATATCTACTGGCAGTTCAATTGTGAATGTTAGCAAGTTCCTTATTTCATCCACACCATCAGGAGCTGGAAGTTTTTTCTCTTCCACTGACACCATATTTTCTATTCCTGCGCTTCCACCTAATGTTGCTTCTCCTACATTTGGAGGTTGAGGAGCTCTCTGTTTTTCTATAGCATTTTGTGTCACACTGTGTAACTCCTCTTTGTCCTTGAGATCTGAAATGACAACTTCCTCCTTTGCTTCAGAAGGAATGCTAGATATTTCAGAAGAAACTTCTTTATCGTCTAATGATTTCCTAGTCTCATGGCATTCCTCCAGGGTCTTTTTTTCTGGTGTGAAAACCTCATTAATTTGAGTGTCAGCATCTGAGACCTCTGTTTCACTAAAGGCTGGTTTCCTAGCTGGGCTGGCTTGTGCTGATCCTGAAGGAGTTTTTAGATCACTCAGACTGGAGACACTTTCAAAGGGCAGGCCCGTTTCTTCAAAGAGGTTGTGTTTCTTCAAGTGTGCAGCTTCTTTTATCACTAAGCAGGAGATGGAAACACACACAATGACTCAGATTAACGTAACAAACGAATGTGACAGATAACAGGACAGTTATACACATAATAGTCCTGCAAAATTCAAGAGTAAGAGAGTGTTCTCTCACAAATAGACCATAATTTGGGGTGGGATTCTAGCCATGTATCCCAACACTCTTGGGGCACACTTGGTGTAAGCTTGGCTGAGCAAAGGTGGAATGTGGCAGGGGGAGGAAGGCTTTCACTGGCCGTTAAATAAAAGTGGATTTGGGATGTGAGTTTTAGGGCATCAAGAGTTGTGGGGATGGGCGGGGCAGAATAGTGGGGAAAGGCTGTCTCGTTGACATGGTATCACTTTAGCTCTCTAACTCTTCTTCATCTGAAAAGTTCAAAGCTTTGAGGTTCTTTATCTTTAACCTGTATAGCCCAAACAGAATGGAAGTAATATTCAGAAACATGTTCAGATAAAGGAGCATATAAACATCCAACATTTGATGAAATGCAAATTGCCACATGCTGAATGACATGGATTAGAACAAACCAGCTGTCTCAAGATATCTACTTTCAGTTTCCTGATCTTTAAGACTGATTGTTACATTTGTTATATGAGATGCTACCTTGTAGGGTTTCATCCAGCAAAGTTTGAAGTAAAATTTCTTCATAGACATTTTCAACTTGTATCACACTGGTATGATCAGCAAAGATATAATCCTCATATTCTTGAAGCACCTGAAAAACAAGACACAATTCAAGAAAATGAATTGTCACGTATTGGATTTTGTCACATCACTGTCTCTCTGAGTTTCAGCTAACACCAACTACAGTGGTTAATCACCTCTAAAAGCTGAAGGAGACTAAATTCAGTCCTGCACCAAGAGAAATTTCATGCAAAGAAGCAAACAGTTTGTGACAGACAGCATTTAAGTCTAAAGGAGCAGTTCCTTGCAAAGCGGCAAGAAATGCAACATGCAACATCTGAAATGAGAAGTAAAGAAGTAATAAGGAACACAGCAAAGACAAGGACAGCACACAAAAAGCTGCAGGGATCCCAATGTGGGCTCATGAGTAAGTTGATTTTGAAACTAGACCTGGAGCAGTTGTACCAACATCCTACTGATTTCACTTTTAAGCATGAGTCAACTGATATGCAGCCAACTTTTCTGGTCTCTGTGCCGACATCAATTATTTCTTTACTTCAACAGCTTTTAAAATGGTGCTGTTATTTTTCCCCCCTGGCCATATACAGTGATTAGAAGGTTAGCTTTGTTATGCATATCCTACTGTCCTTGTGTTCCATATATATTTCAGCACAGCAACTTACCGGTTTACAGGTGGAGGCCAGTGTCCGCTGCAGGGTGGGCAACGTGATCTGGACCAGGGCATCCTGAAAGATCTTCTTCCGGACGGTACTGCTGTCATAGTCGTATTGCTGCCATTGGAAAAGAGAATCAACCATGAGATCTTGCACGCTGATAACCCTGCTCCCACCTTCATGTATGACGCAGAAGGAAGACCAACTGAACTCAATACACAGAAGCATTAATTATTTGCTCCCATTGAAATCTTGGCTCAGGGAGCAGCTGCTTTAAGTTTCTGTTATCAGAAAGATAGAATTGTACTGTGCAACAGTAAAGTATCATCGTACTTTAAAACTAATTTAATAAAAAAAACCACCCTTTTTAATATATGATATTCATGAAAAGCTCCCTTTCCATTCTTTCTTTCATGATTATGTCTGATTACACATTAACATACAGGCATACCATAGTTAACAAAGCTTCTGGCAGTGAAATTCAGTTTTTCAAAGTCTTTTTATGGTTCCTTAGCCTCTTCTTCCTTGTCCTCTGTACAGCTGGAAGTTTTTTAGTAGTATCACTACTTCAAAGATGGTAAAGAAAGGATGGAGAAGTACAGACTTTCAGCATTGAGTGACAACAGCATGTCTGCAGTAAACAGTGTGATAAAGTTCACACTGGCAAAGAGTGGGCCTGCCTACAACAGGCAAGGCAAACAACAGCTGCCTCCAGGCAAGGCAAACAACTGGCCATATGTAAACAGTAAAATGGAGAAAAAAGGAAAGAGCGGATAGGCCTGCCTCTCTAGATATGTTAAAAAGTATAGCTCTATAAGTTTACCCACAAAATGGAAATCAAAAGAAAAGTGGAGACTGGTGAAAGAAATAGCTGCCCGGGGAGGCATTCTGGAGGAAGACTTAAGATTCAGCATACTTATTCAAGGCTTATATGAACTGGCTGCTTCATTTCACACATGTACATTGTTAGTTTTGGATAAAAGGTCTAACTGAAACATGTTGAGCCTTTTTTTTTCCTTTGCAGTGTAGGCAACTATCCATGTTACTTCTGCCTCTCATACCAAATTTTCTATTAAAGAAGTAATGTGTAAGAACACATCCACTTGTTAACTGAGGTATACTTGTATACCCTGATACCATTAGGGATGTGGCTACCTCAAGCAGCCAATTTTGGAAGTCACACAAAGCAGCAAATGATTAATTATGTAATTTGTTCTTCCTGTTTTATTGTCAGGGAGGAGAGAGGTACTTCTGAGATTTTCTGTCTCAAGTGCCAAAATAAATTGACTGGCCTAAAGTACTATGCACTTTGACATTGCAGGGATGTCTATACCATTTGCTGCTCTGTTTCAGGAAGCAAAGCCTTTCCAGCAAGCCTTGACTCCTCTATAATCAAATCAATCCTATGTATTTAAAATTATCACTAAACATTCAATTTTCATAGCTTTCACATAGCAATAATGAAAAGGAAAGTACCTGCCTCAGACAGCATACAATCTAAATCAAATCTAGTCTACACATTATATGCAAATTAATATGAAGAAAAACGCATCAGAAGGAACTCACAGCTGGTGAATAAGTAATGGAATTCAGACTACCAGAATACAGCTATATGTTCACAGCCACCCAAACCCTGAAAAATGAGAGTGGTGAAACAGCTGCTTTTTCCTGAGGAAAACTGGCTCTGGGTTGGGGCGATACAATCAAACCCTTTTGCTACAGCTGTTTTTCTACAGATTCCAGGCATATATTTGCCTACATCTGGAATCTTTTACAAAAGGGGGGGAAGCAGCATGAAAGCGCTTGGAGAACTAAAATGGACAGCAAGTGAAGGATAGGGCACTGTGGCTGAGGATAGGAGGGATTATAATCCGACACATCTGGAGGACAGCAGAGTCCCTTGCACATTAAACAAATATAGCACTATGATTTCATATTAACTGCCATGGTAGCATCCTATGAAATCCTGAGGTTTGCAGTTTAGGGAAGAATACTCAGAATTCTCTTCTAGGGAGCTCTAGCACCTCTCCAAATTACAGATCTCAGGATCACACGGGATGCAGCCATGGCAGTTAAAGAGGAATCACAGTGCTATAATTCTGTAATGTGAAAGGTGCCCAGTTTCAGCTATGCTAAAAAGAGAAAGTACAACTTGTCACACACTGACAAAAAAGAGCTACTGAAGGATCAAATGATTTGTTTTCCTCCGCATCTAGGGTATAACTCTTGAAAGACTTTTTTGGAATCAATATAGTTGATTATCAGAAATGTAAGTAAATTTATCATGCATTAAGAGAAATCTAAATCACTGGGTTTTTTGATGGACATTGTAGCTCTGGATTCGTCCTGCAGGAAAGAAAGAATCTGCATACCTTTAAGACACGAAGTTTGACTTTTTCAATGGCTGCTGCCAATTTGGTCACATCTTTGGGATGACTCAGGCCCAGTAGCTGTTCAAAAGTGTACACTGCATTTTCCAGAAGCTAGAAAACACATCGAAAGAAATGTGTCTTACTTTTACCCTGCAATCATCTACCTGACCTCAAAATAAACTCATCAGTCAACATTTACTGTACTCATTAACACACATGAAGATCTATGTCCTTTTGTGTTCTTTCCTACAGCAAAGTTGTCTTGTACAGTATTTATTTGTGGCAGACCTTTTCAGAGTTTGAAAATTTACTTCTTAAAATTGCAACCTTTTAAAACTTTTGAAAATTAAAATGATTTTTGCACAAGTGTTTCGGGAGGGCTATGTTTTGTGCACAGTTTTTGCCTAAAAAATAATATTTTTGCACAAAAAACTTTACAGAAATGCATGAGGTTTTAAGCAAAAAGCACAATTTTTCACATAAAATCCACTATTTTACACCAAAAAAAGTGTTTCTGGAACATTTTTGCACAAAAACATATTTTTGCATGAAACATTCAATTTTAGTGCAAAATGCTCCATACGTTTTTCTGTGCAGAATGACTTCCCAAAATACTTCAGGATGTGTGTATACTACACATACATTGCGCAGAAGTCTCTCTTCTGTGCTGCTGTTCCTGACCAGGTTTCTCAAATACCAGGAAGCCCATTTTCACCTTAGAAAGAGTAACAGCAAATAGTTTCTCCTTCCCTACTCATTGCAGTGATATCAGGGAACCTGGCATGATGAACAATATGCCAGGTCTGGAACATGATATGGAGACAGGCTGACTCAAGAATCCTGGATGGCTCAAGAGTTTCTTGATAGCCTTTGGGAGGCTTCTTTAAAAAACAAACAAACAAAACCTAATGGCTCCTAACCAGGGAACATGTATCACTAATGCGACAGAAATAAAGTCTACATGTGACGCAAATGTTTTAATGACAGTAAAAAAAATATTCACAATATTACAGCATTTTTTAAAACTGATGTTTTTTTACAGTTACTATAGCAGCAAAATTTCTCTTCATTTCTCTCTCTTCCACTTCTTTGGAACTATAATTCTGGGGGGGGAGGTTGTGCTTATTCCCAACAATATAATTGTTATTTTATAATGTGCTTATTAATTTACTGTAAATTGAATAGGTTGAAGTATTTGTCTTTTAGACTATACAAATTCATATGCTTTATTACAATCACCAAATTATGTAGTGTGTGCTATCTCATGGAACCAAATAAAGTTATTGTTTTGTTGTAAGCAAAATTATCAGCATTAGACCAGTCAATACTAAATAAAATTTCTGAATGATGATTATAGTAACAGAATGCTTCCAAATGTATTAATGTCCTTCTTGCAAAAAGTGGCTTTTTTCTTTCGGTCATGGTTGGACCCAGTTTTCCAGATGGGTGAATGAGTTGTGGATCTTTCCAGAGTGAGTGGTGGGTGCTTAAGATCTGAAAAGTTCAGAACCACTGGGTTAAATCATCCAAAATCAAGCTTGTCCCAATAGAAATCATTCTGAAAACTGGGTGTTGAATTACTTTGAAGGACAGTGTGCCTATACTGAGACTGAGGGCCTTTCTGCAGTACACTGTTATAGTACTAATGCTCCACTTTCAACATCCTGTGGAATTCTGGGGTTTGTGGTCTACTGAGGCCAAAGAGCTCTCTGGCTGAGAATTCTAAAGGCCCCTCCCTTTAACTGCAAACCCCAGGGTTCCATAGGATGTTGAAAGTGGAATAACAGCACTATAACAGTGTAGTGCAGAAAGGCCTCTAAACTGGGATGGCTGGTGGTCAAAGTCAATATGAATCCTACTGTACCTCCTGCATTAAATTTTGTGTCCTCTGAATAATCAAGTCAATGTCATAGAATTTGAAGCGGCTCTTGAGGTCTTGGAGTTGCTCTTGAAGAAGGTTGACTTTCAGATAGCAAGGCTCCATTTTTACAGAATGGTATGGCAGGTTCTTCAGCTGTTTGACATTCTAACAGAAGGAAAGTTTTGGGAAAAATAAAAAATGGATACAATAATTTTTAGAGAATCAATATGCTATGCAACCAGATAAAAGCATAAATGGCAAATGGAAAGTTTGGAGTCCTGAAAAAACAGTGCTGGAAGATAGTGCTTGAAGAAGAGGGAGATGTGGTAAGTCTTTCCGGAGAAGGCAAACTCGTGTCACATAGCTGATCTATTAAGGATCTAACCTAGCTGATAAATATGTTAGCTTCCTTGATGCCACAGGGATAGGGGAGACCTGTTATAAGGAGCTGGGGGCTGAGATGGTCCTAGAAAACCTTAGAACTGTAGGGCAATTATATACATGTAGTAATATATGTATATAGCTTTTTCTAAGATAACTTTTTCATAAAAACATGTTATTTCAAAGTCTTCTAACAGATCATCGAACAGGCTGTTGAAAGATGTTTATGGAACGTAGTTTACCTAGCTTTCTAGTCTTGCTCTATACCCTTCAGGAGAGTAAACAGTATTTCCTTATCTTATTTAGTTCTAAAACCACTCTGTGAAACAGATTGTGGTTATTTTCAGTATACACATGGAGCCCTGGTGGCACAGTAGGTAAATGCCAGTACTGCAGCCACAAGATTGTGAGTTCGATCCTGCCGGGCTCCAGGTTGACTCAGACTTCCATCCTTCTGCAGGTCCGTAAAATGAGTATCCAGCTTGTTGGGGGCAATTAGCTAACACACTGTAAACTGCTTAGAGAGAATTTAGCTGATAAGTGGTATAGAAATACACATACTATTGCTATTGCTACTAAGACACAGATATAATGACTTGCCAAAAGCCACATCATGAATGCCCAGTAAGCTGGGAAATTAGAAACTGATACAAGATATGACCATAATGTACTCCAGAACAGGAGCTGAATGATGCTACAACAGATCCAACCTCCATAAATGGCAAATCACAGTACTCACTTACCTCTTTTAATTTTGTGATATCATTTGTTGCTTGAAAGCTTTGGCTTATTGCATTGACCTCTTTCTCAAAGAGAAGACGGACCTCACTGAATCCAGAGCTCACAGGGCCCATGAGTTCCTCCAGTATGGAAACTAGAAAGGGCTGGATGCTCTCAGCACAGCATTTCTGGACAGACTCAGATATACTCCCTGAAGATTTAAATCAGTCAGGAATTAGATAAAAAGGGAGAATCCAGAGGCAGAGAAACCAAAATCTGTGGATCCTTATCATGTAAATGTCATTTATCAGTGATGGGACAGATATATGTATGTGTCTGTCTGTAGGTTTTCACAAATGCCTGTATGTTTTCATCGTGTGATCATACACACAAGAGATGAAGGTATGCGGTAGGAACTGGCTCAGTTCTCAGAAGCTCCCATTAGTTTTTGTTTTTTTGTGGGACAAGGTAAAATGCAACCAGAGGTACAATGACTCTCACACCAACCATTTAAGTCACTAACAATGTGGAACGCTGTAGCTCTTGTCCTACAGAAATGGCACAGTAGAGACGTCTGAGGAAAGGATTGTTTCAGACATCACATTCACCAAGGTCACTATAAAGGATAAAACTTATGCAAATTGTATTCCACTTAAATTCAACTGAGCCTTGAAATAAAGAAACGAGGAAATGCATAATGGCTATAGAAGGAAGCTGCAAGGATGGAGTCATACTCTGTTTTTATACTCAGAAGTAACACAGCCAACACCCATCATCAGTGGGTGGCAGGACTGGAAATTCAAACTGGTGTGTAAGCACATATACACATTATAGGATGGAAATGCTATACACAGCATTTCTAGAAGAAAAACGGTTGGCACATTCTCACTGCAAAGAACTAACATGAGTTCTCACTGTCTTATATTGCAGGGAGGGAACAGCTTAGATCCAATCAATCTGGAGGTGCCTTCCTAATTATCCAGTGGTAGATCTGAGTAAAAAAAAAAAAACCCACAGAAACTGGTATTCAGGAAGCATATTTTCCTAGAATTAAGGCTCCTGTTGATACAAGTGAGGACAGGAAAGTTTTTCATCTCTTACAGCTCATTAACTCCACAGAGAATCTGCCACTTCTTCACAGAAATGAAATGTCTGTACTGCAGTAACCCCCAACCTGGGCTATATGCTATGGATGAAGTACAAGGTAATGGGCTGCATTTTTTACTCATTTTTAGTAGAATGGTATAAAGACAATAATTTCTAATTAAAGAGGTTAGATTACTCAGTGTTGGAAATGATCTCTAGATGCTGAAGATATTATGTTGTTGGTTGTGTGCCTCAAATCATTCATGACTTATGGTGACCCAAAGATGAACCTCACAGAATTTTCTGGGGTTGAGAGTATGTGATATACCCAAGGTCACCCAGTGGGTTTCCATGGCTGGAGCAAGGAACTGAATCCTGGTCTCTAGGGTTGTAGTCCAGTACTCAAACCACTACGTCACTCTGGCTCTCTCAAGAGATTATATTACTAATACTTTGAAGTCTGATTACACTAAGCACAATGCTATGCATATTATACATATATTAAGAAACCCTAAAATATTCAGTGGAGCATCTTCCCACGCAAGTGTTCAAAGGACTGCAGGCCTAGTCTGGGAGTATTACTGCTCATCTTTATTAATATTGGATTGCAGCTTATATTTTTTGTCATTCATATTAATATAAAAAAGAAGCTCCTGGGATTAGGTGTCCATAATTTCAGCAATGCTAAGAAAAATTATATCTGGAGATGACAACTCCCAGAATCCCTAAGCCAGCACAGCCAAAGACTGTACAGGATGATGAATTTTGGCAGAAATAGTTTTCAAAAGCATTTTTTCCAAATTCTGAATTTTAATAACAGGTTTGTTGAATTACTTGGTGCCAGCTTGAAACAGAGCTACACACTTTCTGACTGGATGGAGAAAGGTAAAGCAAAGAGAGTCTACATCCATAAGCACGCATATGCACTATGTACACCCCGTGAATAACCTATACCTTAAGGGCCAAAGTATAAAGATGGAGCCATTTCTGACATGTTCAAGTCTTTCTCTCAGAACATAAATGTTCAGATGACCAACCAGTTTTACAGTTGTGCCTTTAGCAACTTTACATACAGGAATTTAGTAGCTGAAGCTTCTTTCTGATCACTTTCTTATCTTTATTTCTTCTACTTACCACTATCTCTTTATATTTTATATGCTATTTTTCTGTACTGGTTAGCAGAAGAATGAAGACAGCCCCCCCTCTCCTGGTACAAATATTTAACTTTCAGCATACCTTTTATTTTCCCAGCCAAAAAGTTTTTGGAGGTTACAATCTGATCCATGTTTGAACGAATAGTTCCTTCAAGACCTTTGGTAACTTCTCTGCATTCCTCTTTCAGGGATTGTAATCCCTCTGAAACATGATCTTGGACCAAACGGTATGTTTCTTCTATTATCTATAATAACAAAAAGCATGAATGGAGTCAATTGTCAAGCAGTAGGCAAGCCCACAACTTAATGAACTAGCCATACACCTGCAAGCTTGATTAAAAGCTTCTTCCCCCATTATGAATCACATATTTAATATACATTAATATATGCAATACTACAATACTATTACAAGAAAAAAATATAACGATTGTTTTTTCCACCTATCTATTCCCCACCCCTACCTCGCAAATGGCTGACAGAGGATCAAGAACCCTTTTGTATCAAGAAGCATTTTCAAAGATACGGGACATAGCCTTAATCAAATTTATCACATCTTCATATCCCTTTTAATTTTGCTTTGTCAAATCACCATTTTCCAACATCACTTCATGATTCTTTACTAATTGTCCACTCTACTTTAATCTTCTTTCCCTAAGGAAATCAAATAATAATATAGCTTCCCTTATATATTTTAACAAATAAAATTCATTTCAATTTGATTTCTTTTTCTATTCTAAAGCAGTAACTGCATGAGCAGCTTTTAAAATTTGCTTTATTACATAACTTTCATTCCTGTTTAGGCCTATTATCCCGAGGTTGAGGATTAAACAATTTTCTTTGCTTAATTGAACCTCTCTCCCTATTATTATATTTATTATTTGTTTTTTAATTTCTTTCCAAAATTCTTGAACAGATTTTAGAGGTTTCTGCTTTGGTCAACAACTCTGGCCATTTCTGCACCACACTGTTATAGTGCCATTATTCTACTTTCGACATCCTACGGAATCCTAGGGTTTGCAGTTTAGAGATGAGCACTTAGAATTCTCAGCCAGAGTGCTCTTTGGCCTCAGTAAACTACAAACCCCAGAATTCCATGGGATGCTGAAAGTAGAATAATAGCACTATAACAGTGTGGTGCAGAAATGGTCTTTGAGTGCTTAATGGCCTTTGAGTGCTGGTGGCTACTCCTAACAATGGAATGTTAAAAACACCCCATGTGGTTTGCTCAAAGTGAAACCATTTTGAATACAGTGCGCCCTCTGTATGTGTGAGGGTTCCATTCCAGGAATCCCCATGTAAAACAAAAAACACCAAGCATTGTGTCCCATTAGTGGATGTGATGTGCGCATGCCTCTGGCAGTGTGGGCAACCACCCATTGCATCCATTGGCTATAGTGGGACACAAGCCTTGCATGACCTCACATTTATGCATAAGGAGGTCACAGTAAGGGAGGAGTCACAGTATATTCAGTAAAAGTGCAAGAGGTCAATATTCGCAACTGTTGGCAAGAAGCATCCTTGGAGACCTCTTGCATGATGCTGCTGTTTTTGAGGGACTGATGCTGTTCAAGATTTTGGCACAGCTGCTTCCCAGAGCTAGATGAAACCATCCCTATCTGTTTTTCTTCATTTTCTCTTCAGTCTTTTTTCTCACCTTCAGTTTGTTCAGTCTCAATTTCCCATCAGTTTAGATTTTATATTCTTTCTTAGTTTGCACAGAAATTCAACAGATTGTTGTACATGCTTTTCCAGCACACGCATTTCTCAATGCAGTTTCACTTAACATATTCCTTTTTTCTTGCAAGCAATTTTCTCTTTCATAATGCATTTTATATGTTCTTTGCTAATATCTGGATTGTTGTGCATTATTTTTCCAGAGGATATGCATTTTTGTACAGAGGCTTTCTTATTATATGCACTTTTGGATACATATTTTGTTAGAAGTGCATGACAAACTCTGGAGAAATGTGAACACTGAAAAATAACTGTTCTTTTTTACGTATTGATTCAGAAAGCATGGATTTGGTAAACCTGTTTCAAAAGCTAAACAAAACATAAATCTTCTCCATCTTTGCCATTTGCTTTTGTTCTACCTTTGCGTTCATAAACAAACTATGATGACAACCAATGGTGTCATTTATCTAGTTTGCCTAAACCAGTTGTTAAACAGTTGCCTCCCAACACTTGGTTCTGAGCTCCCTCTCTTTGTCATCACCACAACCTCCTTTAGCCAATCTTCTTTATTTCAGTGCTTTCCTTCTCCTTGAAGAACCCGGTGCTTTTGGGATGTTTTGCTTATGGCTTTATCACACAAGGCAAGTAAATCGCAATTACAACAGAATAATGGCATCTTTGGCTCAGACTTATCACAATACCTCATTCCTCTTCTGTTGTAGACACTATGTGAGACTATTTGAAAAGCATTTATTTTACAAAGGAGGTCATTAATGGGTTTTTTTGAGTGTGTGTTAATAAGAGAAACACTTTTCAAACAGTCTCCCACTGTGAGAACAAAAGAGAAATGACATCATGTCCTAAGTCCCAGCCAAAGATGTTATTATCCTGCTGCAGTTGTGATTTACCTGCCTTGTGTGATAAATCCTTTATGGCACCTTCATAATTCTTGTTCAAAAAAACTGTCTTGCTTTAAGTAGAAGCGTAATAATGAAATATCAACTAGTATATTAATTTTTTTTAGTAGTAGTGTTGACCTATGTAAGAGGATTACACTTTTTGGTTAAAAAAAAACCCAGTTAACTATTGAATGACACTGATTAAAACTCATTGTGTAAAAATCTTTCCTGAAAGAGATGACTATCCAGGAACTTAGGGGACACAAAACAGTACATACCCCAAACCATGCCCTCTTTCGGTCATTCCTTTTCCCTTTCATTTTGGGAAGTAACATGCTCTGAAGGCTAGGTAAAAGCTCTTCCATCACAAGGTTGCTGAGAATCTACAAAAGTACAGAATAAAATAAGAGCAAGGCAGAACCTTTTGGGCTGCTTCAGACAACCATATTTCAACTTAATAAACTTACATGATCTGACATTTTCAAAATGTAATCTAGTAGAGCCAGCATGGTATAATCGTTTGAGTATCAGACTGGGACCTTGGGAGACCAGAATTCAAATCCCCACTCAACTATGGAAACCCTCTGGGTGACCTTGGGCAAGCCACACTCTCTCAGCCTAAGGGGAGGCAACAACAACAACAAATCAAGATAGCGTCACTGCAAGCTGGAGCTGACTTGAAAGGAGAAAACAACAATTCCAGAGGAACTCTGTGGTTCATCAGAGGCTATTGAGTGGTTCCTCGGTTGATAGATGGTGGATAATGGGGGAAGCTTATTTTCTTGTTCATCCCTACTAGTTCCCACCTGCGGCACACAACATAAGGGGTGTTCAGCGTACTCTCAAATTATATACAGCAATGGGTAAGCCCAAGAGCTTTGGCCACCACACTGCATTAACTGCATGCACACCTAAGGAACAACTTTCCACAGTCCTCTGCCATGTAGAGTTCTACAGTGGCAGACATGCAGAATCTATCCACAGGTAATTCAATCTATTTGCTAAAACTTAGCAGCTCTGTGTTCCCTAATGGAACCAAATTTCAAAATCACTGTTCTGTTGTCTTACCTTTAGCTTTCTGGACTAAATACAACATTATAGTCATTCCATAGAAATCAATGTAACTTAAGTTAGTTGTTACTAACAAGTTCCATTCATCTCAATGACTAACCCTAGATTTTACCCTATGAAATCTCTTCAGTCAGAAAGATTTCATGGTTTTAATCCCACCAAGCCTAAATACCAATAGTGAATTGGAAGAGTTAAAGAATAATGCAAAGTACATGTTGGTAAGATCAGAAGACTGGTATATCCATTTGATGCACCTAAATACCCTAAAGGTATCTGATCCCATCGGACCCTCGAAGCTAAGCAGGATCAGCCCTGGTTAATACTTGGATGGGAGACCACCAATGAATACCAGGTGCTGTAGGCTATATTTCCAAGGAAGGAAATGGCAAAACCACCTTTGTGCATTCCTTGCCTAAGAAAACCCTATGAAATTCATGGTGTTGCCATAACTCAACAGGCAACTTGAGGGCACACACACACAAATACACACGTCCATGTAGATATTTATCAGGTTTTGATGAAAACTTTCCTGAAATATTTGCATGTAAGACATTGCACACTGTTCCCTTAGGCTGGAAAATGCCTAAAATATTATATGTAGTCAAAGCCAATATGAGAACATGTTATATATATAACAGTATACACTAGTCACAGCATGAATCAGTACTACAGATATAATAGTGTAATTTATCTAAGCTGTCTTTTCAATAGTTCTCAAGGGAGAAGAGTATGAGTAATTCCTATTGCTTGCCAAGTCAGCTAATTAGACACTGCAGGATTTTCAGATAAATGTGAACTTTTCAAATAATACCTTTTGTTCTTAATCTCTTGAGGTACATCATAACTTCCATATGTTATTATGTTTTAGGCTAGGAGACAGTACAGGGCACTTATTGCATCACTTGCCAAAAACCAGATGTGTGGATATAAGCCACTTAAAATCTATGGGAAAGCAAACATTTAATAATTTTGACTATAGCTGCTCCTGCATACAATTTCTGGCCACTGACACATGCACACACAGACTGTAATCGTTCTTGCATTCTAATAGTTATATCACTAGTAATATAAAGGCATTTATGTTGTTATTGCGGCTGTTGTAATGTATCTGCAAGCAGACCTCATCCCATCATAACCCTAACCTAAGGTATTCTTGGCAAGATTAATTTGGAAGGGGTTTGCCATCGCCTTCCTGTGAGGTTGAGAGAGCGAGAATTGTCCAAGGTCACCCAGTGGCTTTCCATGGCTGAAGGGGGATTCAAACCATGGTCTCCCAGAATCCTAGTCTAAGATTCAAACCACTATAGCGGGCTGGCACAACAGCATTTATATAGTGCATTTCAAATCCTCAAAATATTTCATTCACATCAGGAATGGGGAAAGCGCAACCTCTAGGCCTCTTTTTACACCTCTTGGAATCCTCTTCAGCCATCCCCAAAAGCCTTCTCACAAGGATCTTTTTTTTGAAAAAAATTTTTTTTAAAAATTCCAGCTCCAAAACTATAAAACATGGTAACGTTTCTCCTCTTCCTTTCTCCGTCCCCAAACCACAACCCCTGCAAATGGGCTGAAAACATAACAGTGACATCAGCTTGCTCCCAGTTTTGGTTTCTCCCCCCCCCATGGGTACAGCTCACTCGGGGCTTAAAAACTGGCCCATGTCCCCAGCACAACTGCCTACCCCCTTCCCATATATGTTCATATTTGTGAGATAGGTCAGCATAATCATTCCTTGAGAGAGGCTAAGGCTGTAGCCGGCACAATCCATATAGTATTTGGTATTTCTAAATGTGTAGTTCAGCTCTCCCCAGAAATCTCAGAGTTTTAATCATCTTTTTGCTTATACTTTCTTACCTTCTGATAAGTCTGTTCTTTTGAACAACAAAATACAAACAACTCTCTCTCATAAAAAAGTCACAAAAAATTAACACCATTTCTTGTTTCACAACATCTGTAACAATGTTGACCATTTACTGTACTATACAATGAGTTATAACCATACTTGGAGGGGAAATTATTCCAATTAAGAAATGTTCATTACTAGAAGAAGTGAAGAAAAACTCAAGAAGAAAATATTGACAGTGCTTCTGAAATGAAGGACACGCAGTAATAGTAAAACTGAAGATTCTTGGCCTTATATTCACCAGTTAATATTTGTACAAAAGTCTCCTTATTTTTTAAAATTATTGTTGTTTGTATGATTTCCTAGAATAGGAAACTGTAAAAACTGAGAGCTTGGGTGTGACATGTTACAAGAAATGAGGTTACCTGCAGCATGCTACTTTTGATGCTGCCAAGGCAGTAATAACACAGTTTTTGCAAAGCAATGTAACAATAAACAACGTCATCACATTTTTAAATATAACAAGGAACATTTTCTCATAACTTCTGAAACGTTCTTTTTGGAGTCATGGGGAAGTTTAACCATTTTCACATTTTAAAGCATTTTTTTTTTCTAGTAATGATACAGTAACTAAAAAGATAAGATAATGTTTTTCTCTGGCTGCCTCCATGTCTCTTTTCCCTCATGTCTTATTTAGATTGTAAGTATGCGGGCATGAACTGTCAAATTAATTCTTAATGTGTTGCTCTGGGAGCCTTTTGGCTAAAAGGTGGACTATAAATGCTTCAAGTAAACAAATAACACAGCACTCCTTAACTAATGAGCTAATGTCTCATTCTTTCCTAAAGTAATGACTAATGCTAATATGTTAATATTTAAAAATAACGTTCCAAGCTTTATGGAAATTAAATCATGTCAATGGAATGGATCCAGACTAAATTAGTGCTGCTTAGTTCTACTGAATTCTATGGGACCAGTTAGTCATAAGTAATATGTCTGATTGATTTCAGTGGGACTAACGCATGAGTAATTCAGTCTAGATCCAACCCAAAGTCTTTGGCAAATAACTAAGTGGTGATTTACTGAAATATGAAAAATTTGGAGTGAGTTTTCTAGTTCTAAGTTTTCCGCACATTTCTTTCCTTACTTCTACCACAACTTTCTTGGCTAGGCCACAGAACCAAAATAAGGCAAGTACCTGTACTGCATTGCCAGTTATCATTTCCCACGATCCATAGTGACCTTTCTCCTGCCGGAAAAACTGGACAGCTTCTAAAAATGCTTGCGCTTCAAATGAGGACTGCTTGAAAAAATCTGAAAAACAACAACAACAATATATAAGAACTGTTGACTGGATTGACAGATACTGACTTTTTTCTTATTGCAAAATTATAATATCGAATTAGATGCCATCTAATACTGAGTTTCTTCCTCTCATTCCAAAGACATGAATCTTGGATGGTTTACTCATTTTAAATACTCACATGCTTTATTGCAGTTAACTTTTTCCTTTGGCTGCAAAATGGGAAACAATTTCTCACAAATAGCATTAGGAAAGTCAGTCATGGAACAAAACAAGATTTATGAAGGCAACTATAACCCCAAGAACATTGTTACTAAGAACTGCAGTTATGGTGGCTTGTGGACATACTTAGTTTGAATGTTGCATTTATGGTAGCATCAGCCTAGCACCCGATCTAATACATCTTTCCTTTCAGGAAATGGTGTATAAGTGAGTATCTCATGGTAGAGCAAAAGGAATTTGACAAAACTGGAAGGCAAGTTGTCTTTACTATAATTCAAGTTCATGATCTATATATCTTCAGTCTTAACTGAATCAAGAGGAGTTGTCCTTCTGCATTATGCAAAACATGGGAACTCTAGAGTCAAGCAAATGCCTTTTTGACTACCAAGCCACCACTCTGGTTGAGCAGCCCACAAAGTCACCTTTATATTGGCCAGTCTAAAGCCCTAGAGGCAAACATGATCCAATCTGATCTTCACCTTGTTAGGTCAGAACCTTACACAGGTAAATCTTGATGTACCATTGTCATAGGAATTTCTACTGAACTGTTTTTCACAAGGAAAGCTTTCATAATGATTAGTCTGCCAGCCTTAAGTCAGTTGTGTCACCAGGACATCAGAAGAAGGCATCTGTTCATTCCCAAAGCAAAACCAATATCCTTTTTATTTAACCTGATCCTGAATCTGCCCCTCTCATGCTAACTACCCTTGGGACCAGCCACCTGGCATACTTATACACCATAGACAGAGCTCTAAAATCTATCTTTGATTCATTTGTGTATTGGCCTATTCCTCATGATCCGTATTTAGCACTTTACCTCATTCATTTCTGCACTCATTCTATTCCTCTCTTCTTGCTTAAACCACTAGATCAGCTTGCATACCTAGATGCTGTTGCATATATTCAGAAATGCAAAAAACCAACTGCTACACTCCTCCCATTTCTTTTTCACCAAGGTTACACACTCACACCTGGATCCTGTTTGCAGTGGTGGCTCCCATGTCAACAGAGCAGTGAATCCATTCCATGTTTTCACTAGTTGTAAAGGAGCCCTCCATGATGCTGAACCTGTTTAGGAATAGAATTCAGCACCTTGGAGAGTTCTCTTAAAGCTTATACTGAAACCTAGATTTGATTGACCAACATGGGAGCCAACAAGTTTCCACTGCCTGGTTGCTTGTAAGCAGGGGTGAGCTGGAGAACTTCCACTTTGTGTGTGTGCGTTTGTGGGACTATGGACCTTGGTGGAACCATGGTGGAACTATGTCTTGCAGTGGGAGGACAGCGCAGGTAAAGTTGTGGACTATTAAGTTCAGTGAATTCTTCAACTGGGAGCCTATCGTGTAGGGACAAGGAATTCCAAGGGTTGAAACCAAATGCCAATTTCCTCACTCCCCTGCCCACTCCATGTATTTTGTTTTCCACAGATTAATCAGGATGGAGGTCTGGGAGACACAAGGAAACTTTGGCAGATATTGGACATGCATGATATTTATTCAGGAAGATACAGTCTGGTTGTACACATGTTCCACCATCTGGCAGCCTACTGATATGAAAACAGCAAACCAAACTTTTAAAACTATTTAGGACTCTCAATAAAAAGGAAGAAGTAGAAGAACAATTTCAAAGTTCCCTCATATGGCTTATTTACTCATTAACCTTCTTAATGAGGGAATATACTATCATTCCCTACCCCCATTTTTTGAGCTGTGGACACCATTCCAACATAGCAGGCTCAACAAAAAGGTAACACTCTCCCTCCTGCATCACTCACTCTATTTTATCCTATCAAGAAGGGAACACACTGCTCCACACCAAAAGGTTGCCTCACCATTAGCAGCAGCACAGATTTTGGAGGGAGAACAGGGACTGTGCACCCAAATTAGCCAGGACAGAGCTTGGGTCTCAATCAGCAATCTTGCAATTTCGGAACTACAGCAGAACCATTAAGCAACTATCAAATTTAAGATTAATTTCTAAATGGTATAATACTGTGCTGGCACAGCAGTCCCTCTGTATTTACTTTATGTTGCACACCTGGCTGTAGAGAAAGCCATCTGTTCTTTTGTGTGGAAGAACACTTGTAGAAATCACTTTGACCACCAGAGGGCCAGCTACTGGAAGCCTCCAGTCTATGCACAGTTTTGGCCAGAACAAGATACAAAAGCTGTAATTATTGCAATGATAGGACTCTGAGTCATGTGTGCTTTCATATTTAACAACAGTGTTCATTCCCAACAAGAAAAAGATTGGTTAAAGGGCTGGCATGTGGATCCACCAAAGATATAACCTTACCACATGGGTCTTCTCTCACAGCCATGGCCTTTCAAATGTAATGACAGAACTAGCCTCTCCACAGCACCTAGCATCTAACTATGTGAAAGGAAAGAAGCGATCATATTTTTCAATTATGTGTATGAAGGTAGCAAGACGCTCAGTAGCATCTGCTTCCTCCAAAATGTAAGGAGGCTACAAGTCCCTCTACGATATACTCTCAATTCACACGGTTCATAGTTTCAGCTGAGTTCCATCTGTGGAAAACCCCTTCCTTTCTGTGAATCATGATAGCTAAATGGAACATTCACGTCCAGAGGTAGTACACTTCTGCATATTAAATGCATGAAAGAAAACAACAGGGGAAGAATGTTCATACGTTTCCAGAGACATTTGGCTGACTGTTGTTGGAAGCAGAATTCTGGACTAGACAGAAACAAGTCACTTCCAAGCTGGAAATTGAACACCAGGAAGAATCTGAGCCTCAAACATCAAATCACAGACTGAATGCCACACTTACTTTGCCAGCATCCATGTCAGAGAACCTGAGTCAATGAAAATGAGAAAAAAAATCTCTGTCTGTACACACGTAGGTATGTATGTGTATTCTGCCCTCTGGGTGCTTATACACATTGTCCAAGACTGAAGACTTTAGCATACGATAGGTTTGTTGCATGACTGCACTGATTTAGTTTTGTGCTTGCTCTTTCCTTATCATACAACACTGTGACTCTCCCATTGTTGCATTGCATTTCCACTGTTATTGGATCACATATTTTCATTGATAGAAAAACCTCTCAACGGCTCCAGTATCACTGCTGTTCAACTATTGCTTCTTGGTGGAACTGATTCCTTCCACTGCAGTTTCGATATTCCAGCAGTCACGTGGTGTGAGTGGGTGTGGTTTTCCACTTCTCCCCCTCCTATCCCCAAGCAGGGTAAAGTTGCTCCATTTCTGGTGTTTGGACAAAATGGACATCATGGTGCACAGAAACAACATCGCTTTCATTCCATTCCCTGGTACATATTTTCTTTTTTTCTTTCTTTCTTTCTTTCTTTCTTTCT
>CAOLHI010006635.1:5000-12500 GCA_948474755.1 Ctenosaura bakeri
AAGGGGGAAAAAAAAAAAAAACCCGAAAAAAATTTAAAAAAAACCCCCCCCCCCCCCCCAAACCCAAAAAAAAAAGGGGGGGAAAAAAAATTTTTTTTTTGGAAAACCCCCCCCAATGGTTTTCCCTTTCCCGTTTTTTGGGGCCCCCCCAAAAAATTTTTTTAAAAAAAAAGGGTTTTTTTTTAAATTTTTTTTTTTAAAAAAAATTTTTAAAAAAGGGGTTTTTTCCCAAAAAAAAAATTTTTTTTCCAAAAAAATTTTTTTTTTTTAAAAAAAAAATTTCTTTTTTTTAAAAAAAAACCCAAAAAAAACAAAGGGTTTTTTTGGATGGGGGATGAACCCGGGGGTTTTTTTTTAAAAAAAAAAAAAAAAATTTTTTGGGGGCAATTTGGGGGTTTTTTTAAAGGGAAGGAAAAGTTTTTTGGGGAAAAAAGGAAAAAACCCCCCAAAAATTTTTAAAAAACCCCAAAAAAAAACCAATTTTTTGGGGATTCCCCCCAAAAAAGATTAAAATTTTTTAAAAAAAAAAATTTTTTCCCAAAAAAAAATTTTTTTCCCCCCCTTTTTTAAAAAAAAAAGGGTTTTTTTTTAAAAAAAAAAAAAAAATTTTTTGGGGGTTTTTTAAAAAAGGTTTTTTAAAAAGAATTTCTTTTTAAAAAACCCTTTTTTTTTAAAAAAAAATTTGCCCCTTGGGAAAAAAAAAAAATTTTTAAAAAAAAAAATTAAAGGGTTTAAAAAAAAAATTTTTTTTTTTTTCCAAAGGGGGGAAAAAAAACCCGGGTTTTTTTTTAAAAAAAAAAAAAAATTTTTAAAAAAAAAAAAAAAAAAGGGAAGGAAAAATTTTAAAAAAAAAAAAAAAAACCCCTTTTTTTTTTCTTACTTAAAAATTTTTTTTTTAAAAAAAAAAAAAACCCAAAAATTTTCCCCCAAAAAAATTTTTTTTTGGGGCCCCAAAAAAAAAAAGCCCTTTAAAAAAAAAAATTTGGGAAAAAAAAATTAAAAGAAAAAAATTTTTTAAAAAAAATTTTTTTTTTTAAAAAAAAAAAATTTTAAAAAAACTTTTTTTCCAAAAAAAGGGGGGGCCCCCTTTTTTTGTTAAAAAAAATTTTTTTTTTTTTTAAAAAAAAAAAAAGGGGGGAAAAGGTTTAAAAAAAAAATGGGAAAAAAATTTTTTCCCCCTTGGGGGGGGGGGGGGGGGAGGAAAAATTTTTTTTTAAAAAAAAAGGAAATTTTTCCCCTAAATTTTAAAAGGAAATTTCCCAAAAAAAAAAACAATTTTAAAATTAAAAAAAAAAATTTTTTTTTTTTTTTTGGGAATTTTCAAGTTTCCCCTTTAAAACCAAAAAAGGAAAAAAAAAGGGTTTTTAAAAATTTAAATTTTTTCCCCCCCCCCCCCACCTTTTAAAAAAAAAAATTTGAAGGAAAAAAAAAAAAAATTTTTTTCCCCCCCGGGGCCCAAAAATTTGGAAAAAAAAAACCCAAAAAAATTTTTTTTAAAAAAAAAATTTTAAAAAAAGACCCGGGGAAAAATTTTTTTAAAAAAAAAAAATTTTAAAATTTTTTTTAAAAATTTTTTTAATTTTAAATTTTAAAAAGGGGGGCCCGGAAAAATTTTCCCAAAAAAATTTAAAAAAAATTTTTGGGGAAAAAAAAAAGGGGGTTTTTTGGGGAAAAAAAAATTTAATCCGGGAAAAAAAAAAAAAATTTTTTGCAGAAAAATTTTTATTTTTTTTAAAATTTTTTTAAAAAAAAAAAAAAGGGGGCCCCCCCAAAAAAAAAGGGGGGGGGGGAAAAAACCCAAAAAGGGGTTCCGAAAAAAAGGGGGTTTTTTTTTAAAAAAAAAACCCCTTTTTTTTAAAAATTTTTTTTTTTGGAAACAAAAAGGGCCTTTTTTTTAAAAAAAATTTTTTTCTTTAAAATTTTTTTTCCCCCCTTTTTTTTTAAACCCAAAAAAAAAAATTTAAAAAAAAAATTTTTTTTTTTTTCCCCCCCCAAAAAAATAAAACCCCTTTAAAAAGAATTTTTTAAAAAAAAATTTTTTTTTAAAAATTTTTTTTTTCAATTTCCCAAATTTTTAAAAACCAAAAATTTTTTTTTTTTTCCCCCAGGGAAATTTTAAAAAAATTTTTTTTTTTTAAAAAGGGTTTTTTAATTAAAAGGGGGAAAAAAAAAAAATTTTTAAAAAAAAAGGGTTTTTTTTTTTTTTTTTTCCCCCAAAAAAATTAAAAAAAAAATTTTTTTTAAAAAAAAAAATTAAAAAAATTTTTTTTTTTTTAAAAAAAAAAAAAACCCAAAAAATTTTTTTTTAAAAAAAAAAATATAACCCAAAATTTTAAAAATTCCCCCAAAAAAATTTTTTTTTTTAAAAAGGGTTTTTTTTTTGGGGGTTTTTTTTAAAAAAAAGGGGGGGGGGCCCCTTTTTTTTAAAAAATTTTTTTTTTTTTTTTAAATTTATTTTTTTGGGGGGAAAAAAAAAAGGGAAAAAAAAGGGGCCCCCCTTAAAAAAAATTTTTTCCCCCTTCCCAAAAGGGGGGCCCCTTTTTTTTAAAAAAAAAGGAAAAAAAAAAAACCCCCCCGGAAAAAAAAAAAAGGGAAAAAAAAAAATTTTTTTGGGGGTTTTTAAAAATTTCCCCCTTAACCAAAAAAGGGGTTTTTTTTTTAAAAAAAAAAAAAAAAGGGGGGGGAAAAAAAGGGCCCCTTTTTTTCCAAAATTTTTAAACCCCCTTTAAGGGGGGGGGGTTTTCCCCCTTCCACCAAATTTTAAACCCCCCTTTTTTTTTTTTTTAAATTTTTTAAAATTTTTTGGGTTTTTTTTTTTGGGGGTTTTTTCCCCCAAAAAAATTTTTTAAAAATTAAAAGGGGGGAAAATTTTTTAAAAAAATCCCCAAAAAAAAAAAATAAATTTTTTTTTTTGGAAAAAAAACAAAAAAAAAAAAATTTTTTCCCAAAAAAAGGGTTTTTGGGCCCCTTAAAGCCCCGGGCCCCCCAAACCCGTTAAAAAAAAAAAATTTTTTTTTTTTTTTAATTTAATTTTAAAATTTTTCCTTTTTTTTGGGTTTTTTTTTTTTTTTTTGGGGGTTTTTTTCCCTTTTTTAAAAAAAAGGGGGAAAAAAGGGGGTTTTTTAAAGGGGCCCCCCCCCCCTTTTTTTTTTTTAAAAAAACCGGGCCCCGGGGTTTTTTAAAGGGGGGGGGGGCCCCCCTAAAGGAAAAGGGGGGTTTTTTTTTTAAAAAAAAATTTTTCCTTTTTTTTTTCCCCCAAAAAAAAAATGGAAAATTCCCTCCTTAAAAAAAAAAAAAAAAAAAATTTAAAAAAATTTTCCCCCCCAAAAAAAAAAAATTTTGGGGGAAAAAAAAAAGGAACTTAAAAACCCCTTTTTTTTTGAAACCCCAAGGGAACCCCCCTTTTTTTTTCCCAAAAAAAAAAAACCCCCCCCCCCCTTTAAAAAAGTTTTTGGTTTTTTCCCCAAAAGGGGGAAAAAAAAAAAATTTTTTTTTTTTTGGGGAAAAAATAAAAATTTTAAAAAAAAAAAAAAGGGGGGGAAAAAAAAAACCCTTTTTTAATTTGGAAAAAAGGGGGAAAAAAAAAAAATTTCCAAAAAAAAAACCCCCTTTTTCCCCCAAAAAAATTTTTTAAAGGAAATTTTTTTAAAAAAAAAATTTTTTGGGAAACCCTTTGGGGTTTTTTTTTAAAAAAAGGGGTTTTTGGGGTTTTAAAAAAAAAAATTTTTTTTTGGGGTTTTTTTAAACCCCCCAAAAAAAATTTTAAATTTTTTTGGGGGGGGGGGGTTTTAAAATTTAAAAACCCCCCGGGAAAACCCCCCCAAAAAACCCCCCCCTTTTTAAATTTCCCAAGGGGGAAAAATTTTTTTAAAAAAAAAAAACCCCGGGTTTTTTTAAAACCCCCCTTTTTTTTTGGGGGCCCCCAAAGGGGGGTTTTTTTTCCCAAAGGGAAAAAGGGGGGGAAAAAAACCCCTTTTTTTCTGGAAAATTTTTAAAAAAATTTAATTTAAAGGAAAAGAAAAAGGGGGGAAAATTAATGGAAAATTTTTTTTTTTAAAAAAAAGGGAAAAAAAAAGGGGGGAAAATTTTGGGGGAAAACCCGGGTTTTTTTTTTAAAAAAAATTTTTTTTTTTTTTCCCCCCGGAAAAATTTTTTTTTAAAAATTTTTTTTTTAAAATTTTTTTAAAAACGGGGGAAATTTAAAAAAAAAATTTTTTTTTTAAAACCCCCCCAAAAAATTTAAAAAAAAAAAAAAAGGGGGGGGGGTTTTTTTCCAAAAAACCCCCTTTAAAAAAATTTTTTAAAAAAAAAAAAAATTTTTTTAAAAAAAAAAAAACCCCCCCTTAAAAAGGTTGGTTTTTAAAAAAAAAAATTTTTTTTTTCCCAAAAAATTTGGGGGGGTTTTTTTTTAAATTGGGGAAAAAAAAAAAAGGGGGGGGGGGAAAAAAAATTTTTTTTTTCCCCTTTAAATTTTTTTTGGGAAAGGGAAAAGGGGTTTAAAAAAAAAAATTTTAAAAAAAATTTTTTTTTGTTTTTGGGAAAACCCCCTTTTTTTAAAAAAAAAAAATTAAGGGGGAAACTTGGTTTTTTTTTTTTTTTTTTGTTTTTTTTTTTTTGGGGGGGCCCCCCCAAAAAAAAAAAATTTTTTTTTTTTTTTTAAAAACCCCCCCCAAAAATTTTTTTTTAAAAAAAAAACCCCCCTTAAAAAATTTTTTTTAATTTTTTAATAAAAAGGGCCAAAAACACCAAAAGGGTGGAAAAGGGGGGGAAAAAAAAATTTTCCCCCCCTTTCCCAAAAAAAAATTTTCCCTTTCCCTTTTTTTTGTTTAAAAAACAACAAAAATTTTTTTTTTAAAATTTTTTTTTTGGGTTTTTTTTAAAGGGATTTTCCCTTTTTGGGGGGTTTTTGGTTTTTTTCCCAAAAATTTTTTTTTTTTTTCCCCCGTTTTTTTTTTTTTCCCCCCTTTTTAAAACCCCCCTTTTTTTTTTTTTTTTTTTTTTTTTTTATTTTTAAATTTAAAATTTTTTGGGGGCCCAAAAAATTTTTTTTTTTTCCCGGCCCCCCCCCAAAAAATTTTCCGGGCCCCCGGGGGAAAAAAATTTTGGGGTTTTTTTTTTTTGGGGGGTTTTTTTCCCTTTTTTTTTTTTTTTTTTTTTGGTTGGTTTTTTTTAAAATTTTTTTTGGGATTTAAAATTTTTTTAGGTTTTTTAAAAAAAAATTTGGGGGGAAAAAAAAAAAAAAAAAAAAAACCCCCCCCAAAAAAATTTTTTTAAAAATTTTCCAAAAAAAAACCCTTTTTTTTAATTCCCTTTTAAAAAAAAAAAAAGTTAATTTAAAAAAAAAAAAATTTTTTTTTTTTTTTTTTTTAAAAAAAAAAAAATTTTGGGGAAAAATTTTTTTTTTTTTTGGGTAAATTTGGTTTTTTTTTTTAAAATTGGGAAACCCCAAAAAAAAAACCCAATTTTTTAAAAAAAAATTTTTTTGGGGGGGAAAAAATTTTTTAAAAGGGGGTTTTAAACCAAAAAGGGGGGAAAAATTTTTTGGAAAGCCCCGGAAAAAAAAAAAAAGGGGGCCCCCTTTTTCCGCCCGGGGAAATTTTTCATTTAAAAAAAAAAAGGGGTTTTTTTTTTCCCCAAAATTTTAAAATTTTTTTAAATTTTTAAAAAAAGAATTTTTGGCCCCCTTGGGAAACCCCTTTTTTTTTTTTTAAAAAAAAAAAAAAAAATAAAAATTTTTTTTTGGAAAAAAAAATTTTTTTTTTTTGGGGTTTTTTTTTTTTGGGAAATTTTTTTTAAAATTTTTAAAAAAAAAAAAATTTTAATTTGGGCCCAAAAAATTTTTTCCCCCCCCTTTTTTTTTCCCCCCCCAAAAAAAAAATTTTTTTTTCCCCCAAAAAAAATTTTTTTTTTTAAGGCCCTTTTTTAAATTTTTTTTTTTTAAATTTTTTTCCCTTTTTTTTTAAATTTTTAAAAAAAAAAATAAATTTTTTTAAAAAAAGAAAACCTTTTAAAATTTTTTTAAATTTTTTTTAAAAAAAATTAAAATTTTAAAAAAAAATTTTTTTTTTTTGTTTTTTTTGGGGGTTTTAAAAAAAAAAAAATTTTTCCAAAATTTTTCCCAAAAAAAACCCCCTTGGGTTTTTTAAAAAATTTTTTTAAAAAATTTTTAAAAAAAAAAAATTTTTTTTTTTTTTTTTTAAAAAACTCTTTTAAAAACCAAATTTTAAAACCCTTTTTTTTATAAAAATTTTTCCCCCCCTTTTTTTGGGGAAAAATTTTTAAAAATTTTTTTTAAAAAAAAAAAACCCCCCTTTTTTTCCCCCCTTTTTTTTTGGGGGTTTTTTTTTAAAAAAAAAAGGGGTTTTTTTAAAATTCCCTTTTTTCCCCTTTTTTTTTTTCATTCCCCTTTTTTTTTAATTTTCTTTTCCCCCCCTTTTTTTTCCCCCTTTAAAAAAATTTTTTTCCCTTTTTTTAAAATTTTTTTTTTTTCCCAAAAAAAAAGAAAAATTTTTTTTTTTTTGGGGAAATTTTTTAATTTTCCTTTCCCCCTTTTTTTTCCCCCCCCAAAAAAAAAAATTTTTTTTCCCTTTTGGGGAAAAAAACCCGGAAAAAAAAAAACCCTTTTTTTAAAAAAAATTAAAAAAAAACCCCCCCTTTTTTTTTTTTTTTTTAAAAAAATTTTTTTTTTTTTTTTTAAAAATTTTTTTTTTTCCTTTTTTAAAAAATTTTTTTTTTAAAGGGGGTTTTAAAAAAAAAAGGGGCAAATTTTTTGATTTAAAAAAAAAATTTTTTTTTCCCCCCCCCTTTTTTTTCCCCTTTTTCCTTTTATTTAAAAAATTTTTTGGGAAAAAATTTTAAAAAATTTTTAGCCCCCCTCCATTAAAAAAAAATTCCCCCCTTTTAAAAGTTTGGGTTTTTTTGGGCCCCCAAAAAAAATTTTTTTTAAAAAAAAGGTTTTTCCCCCCTCCCAAAAAAATTTTTTTTAAAAAACCCCCCCGGGGTTTTGGGTTTTTTTTTTTTTAAAAACTTTTTAACCCCTTTTTTTCCCCCAAAAAAAAAAGGCCCTTTTTTTAAAAAATTTTAAAAAAAAAAAGGGGAAAAAAAAAAAATTTTTCCCCGGGAAACTGAAAACTTAAAAAAAAAAGGGGGAAAAAAAAAATTTTTAAAAGGGTTTTTTAAAAAAAAATTTAAAAAAAAGGTTTTTTTGGGAAAGGCCCCCTGGGGAAAACCCCTTTTTAAAACCGTTTTTTAAAGGGGGGGAAAAAATTAAATTTCCCGGGGCCCCCCCAAAAAAATTTTTAAAAATTTTTTTTGGTTTAAAAAATTTTTTTTTTTTTTTTTTTTTAAATTTTTCCTTTTTTAAAAAAAAATTTTTCCCCTTTTTTTTGGGGGAAACCCCTTTTTTTTTGGGGGGGGGGGAACAATTTTTGGGGGAATTAAAAAAGGGGAAAAATTTTTTAACAAAAATTTTTTTTTTAAAAAAATTTTTTTAAAAAAAAA
>CAOLHI010006636.1:0-28129 GCA_948474755.1 Ctenosaura bakeri
AAGGCAGAAGTGCTATCAAGGTGCTTCCTTCCTCAGTGCAACATAGGAAAAGGCTGGATATAGTGTGCTACCATCCACCAGCAGCCAGCTGGGTGCAGAGGAGAGCATTTGGGACACACTCCTATCCTGGCAAAGGCACTGTCAGGATCACAATGGGATGTTGTGGGGTCATGGTAAGGTGTGGAAAGGGCTGTTGTTTTAATAATGCCTACAACAGCCTAGTTAGTATAGTACAAGTTATTATCCCCAAAGTGATGAGGATGGCTGAGGTTAAGGCACAGAGGCTTTTATAAGACACAAATGGGGAACCTCCAGGCTGCAAGATGTCCTGGACTCTAACTTCAGCCTCAGACAATGTCAGGGATGAGGGATGCTGTAGTCTAGCAACATGTGGAAGGTTATAGCTTCTCCACTCCCAGCCCAGGCCTAACAAATTACCTTCTGCCACAGTCAAGGTCTGAACTGGGCAGGAATATTCACAGTGCAGCCTGATGAAGAGGAACATATGGGTGCCTTAAAAGTCTTCTTTCCACCTCTCCTGTTACTGCAAGCCCATGTGCTACCTCTTGCACTGTAAGGGAAGAGGAGGAACTTTGTTTTGGTTTCCGAAGTGTCAGGGACAGTTTTGGGGGAAGGCAGAAGATGTAGGAGAAGAAAACCTAGAAATTCTTCTTCCACTGAGATTTTGATCTGGGCCAGGGAAAACCCTATGAAATTCTTGCAAAACCCAATGAAATTTATGGGGTATCCATAAGTCGAGAGGCAACTTGAAGGCACATGCACACATACACAAAACCTATTTCTCATTTTGAGGGAGCTTTTATGTGTCCTCCAGGTTGTTACCTTGGACATGGAATGCCCTCCCTTTGGAGACCCAATTAGTACCAACATTGTTGTTCACTAAACACCTTTGGGGCCAAATTGGTTTTATATAAATCTGCATCTGTCCATGATTTAAATAGGTTTAATCTCTCTCTTTTTTTAAAAAGAAAGTTTACTAAATTGTTTAATATGTTTTTAGTCTTCTGAATTTTTTTCTATTGTTTATACTCTTTTATTGTACATTCCCCTTGAAATAGAGGGTGGGATATAAATGCTTTAATAAAATCATAGCATCTTACAGTTAGATGGAGTCAGAAGGGTCATCTAGTCGAGCCCTCTACCAGGCAGGAATACCCAACTAAAGTACTCCTGAAAGGCGCCCATCCAACCTCTGTTTATAGACCTCCAAAGAAGGAAAGGCCAGCACTCTTTGAGCCAGTACATTCCAATATCAAACAATTCTCACAGTAAAGAAGTTCTTCCTAAGGGTTAAGTGGAATTTGAATCCATTGGTTCATGTTCCAGTCTCTGTAACAGTAGAAAAGAAGCTTGCTCCATCTTTTACCTGATATCCCAGCAGATATTTAAAGACGGCAATCATGTTGCCTCTGGATCTTTAATCAATCAATCACTTTGGAGGGAGTAGCCACTCCATTCCACTTAGACATTTATCTGTCCTCCTTCTCCTGCCCTGGCCTCTGTTTGTGAAGTCCTGTTCTGTCGTATGAAAGACCATGAGCCTTTTGTCAGACAGGCCATTTCTGCACTAGCCTTTTATAGTGCTATTATTCCACCTTCAACATCCAGCCTTCAAGGCCCCTCGCTAAACTGCAAGCCCCAGGATTCCATAGGATGTTGAAAGTGGAATACTAGCACTACAACAGGCTAGTATGGAAATGGCCTTACATTGCTCACTTGAATTTTCCATGGATATATACAAAAGGAGAAGAAGAGGAGAATGAGACTTCGCCTTTGTGCTTTCTACAACCCAGCTTCCATGTGCGTCAAATATAAACAAAGCAGGTGGGAGGGAGAAAGGAAAGGTTGAGCAGTTCAAGAGCATTGCAGACAAAGGGAGCTTGTCTCATTGTGGCAGATCTGATGGGATGGTTGTGGCATTTAGTGACTTTTGCATTTGCATTGTGATGTTTTTCTTCCAGGATTTACTTGTAATATTTATGACCAACTTCCTCCCTAACGCGGAGGGAGCTTTTGCTCCAATGCGTGCTGCATAGCAATGTTCCACGTTTTTATCCTTGGAGAGCGCTCTCCTACGAAATGAGAATGTACAAAGAGGTGGGTTAAAAAAAAATCACACACGCACGCGCTCAGACAAAACCCTGAGGTTTCTTCAGATGGTCAGATCTGCTTTCCATCCACCAAAGCAAGACAAATAAAAGTTCTGTCTCCAAATCGTTTGATAAATCTTTTAGATGCAAAGACTTTTCAAGGTGAGATCCTTTCAGGCCTCGCTGGGAGAAAGTCTCCCCCTCAGCCCTTTTGACATGGCAGATATTGAAAGACAATTGCAGCTGAGCCAAAATAAGGTGCACTTTTGTTCTGAATTTATTTAGATAGATAGATAGATAGATAGATAGATAGATAGATAGGATAGTATCAAATGAATCCCTTCCTGCTTTTAGCCAGTTTTTCCAGCTCTCCTTGGAGGAAAAGTTCATGCTCAGCCCAAACCAATTTGTATTCAGAGGTAACTGCAGCATTGAGCTGAAATATCTTTCTTCCAAATTTGGCCACTGTGACCACAAGCTTGATAACCGAAAAGGGGATCAGCATGGACAATCCAGATGAATCCTCTGTCATCTCACTTTTACAGCTGCTTTTAAAATGTCCCAGTTTCTTTCTCCTCCTCCCACTTTCCCCCTTTGTCTTCAGCTCACTTCAGTTGCTTCAAACTGACTCCAAAATACAGAAGTAGTTTGTGCTCAATTAACTCAATGGGGAGGTAGAGGAAACAAGGGGGCAGAATCTTGCCCTTCACAGTAGACTCAGCCAAAAGGAAACTGTTGCAGCCTCTCCTAGCTTGTGTGTCCTTCCCCATTAAGAATGTTTACCACCTTGACCATGCTTTGCTGTAGTTGGAACTGGAGCTGGATTTAAACCAGGAATAATGAGGCCCTCCAGCTATTGTTGCACTGGAGCTCCTAGCAGTTCTCACCATTGGTTACACTGGTTAGGGATGTTGGGTTTTCAGTTCAGCAGCTTCTGGAAGGGCTTCGTCATCATGATCCTCTGAAGATGCTAGCCACAGATGTAGGTGAAATGTCAGAAGCAAATGCTACTATAACATGGGCCATTTCCGCACTCGACTGTTATAGTGCTATTATTCCACTTGCAACATCCTATGGAATCTTGGGGTTTGCAGTTTCGGGAGGGGCCGGCCAGCCCCTCCCGAAACGGCAAACCCCAGGATTCCATAGGATGTTGCAAGTGGAATAATAGCGCTATAACAGTCTAGTGCAGAAATGGCCACGGACTCATAGCCCGAAAACCCCACAACAATCCATGGATTCCAGCCATGAAAGCCTTTGACCTTACATCGCTTCATCATTAATTTAGTCCTTTGTCTTCCTGGAAAGGACATAGTTGTTTCTCCTCTTTAGCATGGGGAATTTTGGAGACAAATTCAGAACACAGGGCTGCGGGGTTTCATTCTTTACCTCACTACAGTGAGATGGCCTGGTGTGTGTGCATGTGCTTGTGTTTTCTTTGTTTGACAACTTGTATGCCATTCTGCTTTGTTTTGCAGCCTCCCTGGGCACTTGTGCTTTCCAAGGGGAAACTCCCTGGAGAGCCTAATATGGTGAATTTTTCCCTTGAGGCTTTCAGGAGCTGTGACTGTCTGAGTGCCTGAAAGCTAAGCAAATTTGTTGTTGTTGTTCTAACAAAGAGAATAAAAGCAGGTGCAAAAGTCATTTTCATCACAATAGACACTCAGCCTTGTTCTCCTTCTCAAGTATCAGCCAGGCTATCCAACAGAAGAAGTGCTCATGTTGTTATGCTTTTGCTCATGTTTATTCTTCCTTATAGAAACGAAACAATGACCCTGCTCCTGGCACTGCGGAACATATGTCTCAGTACTAGCACAGGGACTTTGGCAATATGGTGCCCAAATATGTTGATTCCCCCCTCATGACATTTTGGAGTTCATGCACAAGATATTTTCCATCTATCCCACAAAAAGTTGGAAAAGAGTTTTTGAAAGATTTCATCCAGTCTTAAATTTACCTACCCTCCCACCCAAACAAACCCTGTAGAACACATCCCCAGAAGCATATTCAAAGATGGAAGTATCTGTTCAGAGGGCAACAAGGCACTAACTGGGATCTTACACTGGGGTTGTATAGCACAGATTTCAGCATGTGAACTTACATATGAATTTTGCTGTGCAATGCTTGTGTTGAATAACAGTGCTGGGCCACTGAATCAAGACAGAAAATATGCAACTGAATGTACAACCAAATGTATGTGTGCATCCATGTGCATCGTGCATCCACACACAACGTGCAGTGGACATCCATACACCATGGGCACCCATGCACAATGGAGATGCATTCACAAGTCTGCTTTTGTGACCAGAAATTGGATGCAGACATGCTGCATTGGACATAAATGCCCAACCCCATCCATGGGGAACTTATACATGCATAAGATGCCAACAGGATTCAAACTACAACCGAGCTGCCTTCATCCCTCACAAAATGTCACATCTGTCTTCACCTTAAATGTCAAGAGCATCTTTGCTGAGTCCCAGTTTCCACACACACTCTTCACCTTCACCAGTTTGCAAACTGTCATTCACTTTGACTTTACTGTTTACCACTTTTATCTCTTCTTGACAAAGGCCACCAGTTCCCTGACTCCCTTCCTTGCTGCTCAAGCTTCTCAAAACATGGCATTTCCTTTGCACTGATCCTTGTGCCCTGCTCCATTTTTTTCAGTGACCAGGGCTTATCATCGACATGCTGTCTGTTTGGTTAGTCGCTGTTCCTTTCATAATGCATCTCCGCTTTGGATCTGGCTGCATGTGTGTCTGGGAGGGTACAGATTTAACACAGTCATTTGTCCTGGAGATTCCAAAATCTTTTGATATGTTAGCCCATTAGCACCTTAGCAGCTGATTTCAGACGGTTCACATACCTTATTATTTCCAGTGTATGCAGCCTATAGCTTCTTCTTTCCCCCTACTATTCCTCCTTCTCCGAAGTGCTGAGATGAATCAAACAGAAACTTCTCCCTTTCACTTGCTTCTCCATTTTCTGTTATCTAAGTGCCCTCTAATGGCATTCATAAAACAATGCCTTCATCTTTGCAAAGAGGAATACAGTAATTCTGTACAGGCGGGGTGCAATATAGCCGAGTCAGAATGTTGTTGGCTGGAGGTGCTCTGGGCGGAGATTTCTCTTTGGTCTCACCTTTTGTGACTCTGGAATAAATTATACCTCTGGCAGAGCTGTGCACATAAAGAACAATGGAATAATGAAATCCTAAAGATTTGCTGGTTTCATAAGAAAACTGCCACTTGGCCTCTATGTTCTAATCTACTTTCATTCCTTACTTCATTACCAGAAAGAAAGAAAGAAAGAAAGAAAGAAAGAAAGAAAGGAAAGGAAGGAAGGAAGGAAGGAAGGAAGGAAGGAAGGAAGGAAGGAAGGAAGGAAGGAAGGAAGGAAGGAAAAATAATATACATGAAACATTTTCTCCATCTGAGCACCCAATACAGTACAGCCTTAGCTGTTAACCCTTCTCAGTGTGAGTCTTAGGCCCTTTCCACAGCTTACCTTTTTTTGGTGCTGGGGTGCAGGGATCATGTGAGCAGCCTCCAGCGAGAGCCTCTCGCGTACCTGTTGCTTCAGCTCCGCATGAGCTGCCTGCTCCCGAGCAGGTAGTGCAAGAACCCTGCCTCTTCCTTCCACATTGCAGCCTGGGAGTTTCCCAGGCTGTGCTGGGGCAGGAAGCACGACCATCATGGCTTCGGAGGCTCCACACGCACAGCAAGTGTGTACGGGACCCTGGAGCAATGTGCGATTGTGCACCATTTTTGGCTGAAAGCTGAAAATGAAAAAGTGCACGAGCAGTGCCTGTCCTACCCTGGAGCGTCGCAGAATTGTGAGTGCATCATGCAGATCACTCCTCACAATCATACGATGCTCCAGGCGCCCTTTCGCATGACAAATGCCATGCAAAAAGGGTGAAAGGAAAAAGAAATCCATCTTTGATTCTCCCTTCCACTGTCTCTAGTTTATCCCTGTAAGAGTTCTGCCCAAGGAGCTAATGTGATGTAAAGTCAGGATTTTGGCATTTCATTTTCCTCCCCAAGAATCCAAGATGCATCTATTTCAGCTACAGAATGCACCCCCCCACACACACACACAGAAGGAGCAGTGCCATTGTGTCCCTCTCTCTGTGATTTTTATCAAGAGGTGCAATATCTCTGGTCAAGCTGATGGTTTGGTTCCCTGAATGACTATTAGAAATATAGTAAGCCCTCAGTAACTCCTAGGGCTTGGTTCCAGGAGTCCCAGTGGATACCAAAATTCGTGGACTCTCAATTTCCATTATGTACAATGGTGTAGTAAAAATGGCATCTTTTATTTAAAATGGCAAAATCAAAGTTTCTTTTTGAATTTCTTAAAATATTTGCAATCTGGGTATGCAGAATCCACAGATATGGAGGGTCAACTGTAACTAAAGAGGCCTCTATGATAACTTGTGTATGCCAAAAGCACCAAAAATTGGCAACATTGTTATAGACATATAGGAGACATATTTGCAGTTTCAGGAAAAACCTTTTAAAAAAATGGCCTAAATCCAATTATTACCATTATTGAGCATCAAGTCAACTTTGGCTTATGGTGACCCTATATGAATGACCTCCAAGAGTCCCCATCATCAGCTGCGCAGTTCAGATCTTGCAAACTCATGGCTGTGGTTTCCTTTATTGCATTAAGCCACCTGCAGTGCAGTCTCTCCTTGCTCCTACTTTCTTCCATTTTACCAAGCATTCTTATCTTTTTCAGTGAACCACATCAACTCATGCCTTATCCAAACTACAATGGCCTCAGTTTACTCATCCTCACTTCTTGTGAGACCCAAATCCAATGGTTAGTGCTTAAGTGCTTGCCAAGTTCTCATCAATGAAGAGGCTCTACTCTAACTAGGACTTACAATTGTTTTTATGCCATGGCTTTTTTTTTTGGCAAGTCCATCTTGGATATTTCAAATAGTTGCTTTACATATTAAAAATAACACTTCTGAAATGATTTCTTATTGTTACTTTATCTTTTACAATAACTTAAAGGAGAGCTAAGGAAAATGCAGCTTGCAGGACACATGCAGCCTTGAACCTATTTTTCTTCTGTGTTCCCAAACCCTGTGACACCCTTAAACGTGATATTTCTTCGGAAAAAAAACGTGAATAATTTCCATGACAATAAGTTACTACTCTTAGGTTGTTTCCACATGATGGAGCTATTTGGAAGTCATCCCATCACAGTCCTGGCAGGGAAGGTAGCGTGACAGGAATGCTCCCCTCTGCACAGGACTGGTTTCCCACAAAAGGAAGAGCAATGGCCCTGCCTCTTCTTTTTGCAGCTCAGCTGGGCATTTCCCAGGCTGCACTGGGGAAGGAAGCAATGACATCATGCTTCCTGCCCTTCTTCAGGACAGGTAGATATGGGAGCTTCACACGATTGCAGGTGCTAAATAGATTTTATTTTTTTAGTGAATACCTTGAGAGTGTGACACATGGGGATGGGATGGCAGCGGGCCAGCGATGACGTGTGAAATCATGACCAGCCAACAGCTGCCATCCTGTCCCCACAGTGTGACAGCCCTGTTGTACAGAAATGGCCTTAGACTTGCAGTTTGCACTTCAAACCCTTCCAACCCACCAAACCCCAAGGCCTAAGATTGGCTTAAAGGTCTTGGAAGTGGAAACCAGAAAACTTGACTTTTGGCTAATAAGGCAATGGTGAGGTGCACTATGGTTCCATGAGGTTGGAAGTGTACACAAATGTGGAAGAAATGAAAACTGAAACATTTGTGAGCAAGAAATAGCAGAGCGTAGTTGTCATGGGCCGGGACTTGGCTTCCCCAGGGGAACAGCAGCCTTGAAGGAGGATGTACAGAAGCAAGCACACCAGGAGCTAATCAGGCTGAGGTGAGAGCCAGCGGGCTCCACCCTCTTAAGGAAGGCACTGGGCAATGCCTTTATGACAGAAGCAAATCATGTGTTGCCAGCTCTTGCCTTGTGTTCTCTGAATTCCCTGCTCATTTCCTACCTGGATTTCCTGACTCTGGACTGTCTGACTGTGTTGCCTACTAGATTCCAGAACTCTTGGACTGACTTTGACTTCATATCAGCTCCACCCTGCACAGGCAAATGATTCTGAATTGCTATCGGTCTCTGTTTGTTTATTGATGGCCTCCTACTGACCATGCCCTCTTTTGCCTGGCAACAGACAGCTGATGTCTGCGACAATTTGTTTCTGGCACTGCCCAGTGCCTTCCTTAAGAAGGCTGGAGCCAGCTGGCTCTCATCACAGCCTGATTAGCTCCTGGTTCATTTGCATCTGTGTGTCCTCCTTCTAGGCTGCTGTTCACCTTCGGAAGCCAAGTCCTGGGCCATGACATTAGTCAAGATGGCAAACACAAATGAAGAGGAACAGCAATTTGCTTTTTGACTAAGCCTAATGGGAAAGACAAGATCCCGCCTCCTTCTCTTTTCATTTCCCACACCTCTGAGTTAGTTGAGCCCAGACTGCTTTTGCAATTTGAATTCAGGTTGCAGCAATTGAATTAAGCTAAGGACAAAGCAGGAATGTGAGAGAAGAGAGAAAAAGGGACATTTTAAAAGCTGCTACAAATGTGAGACAACAAAGAGTTAATGTGGACTGTCCCTGCCAAATCAGGAAAATTGGAAGATATGTATGTCTAGATACCTTGTGGCATTAGGTGTGGATGGAAGGCTAGTAATGCATACAGTCATTTTTCTGGATTTATGTTATGTCATGTTATCCTTCTTTTTGGACCAAGGCCTTGAACGTCAATACCAGTTTATAATGACATGAAAGGGAGACACAACAGCTGTCTCCAGTGGGTGATTCCAGAGGCTTGGCACAGTGGATTGTCATTACACAGCAAGGATAAGCAGTCCTGTAAATGAGCCTTTTGACCCTTCTTTTTCAAAGCTGAGTTATGGTGTTGACATTTAGTGTTTCCGTTCATCTGTCAGCTCCTTCAGTCTCTCCATTGCACAGAGGAGCCAAGCCATAAGTTCAAGCAGATATTTTCTACACTAAATCCTCCTCCCCCCTCCCACCACATTCAGACTGGAAGGATTGTGCTCTCCATAAGAAAATACAAAATGAACAGAGAATGGCTGACAGGAGTCAAAATTACAGCCCTTGTGCTGTGTTAAAGGTTGCCATTTCAGTTGTTTAAAACCAAGTTGCACATACGGATGTTTGATGGGGAAATTGTCTTTTGTTTCACTTTTTTGACATTTTATGAGTGATTTTTTTTTAAAAAAGAGAAAATGTATTTGAGAAAGACAGAGAGAGAATGATGATCAGCATACAATGCTGTTGGTAACAATGGGTTTAAAATTGGCAATGCGTGGTACAGAATGACGAAATAATGAAATCATTTGAAATATTTGATAATTAAACTTTGAGCAAGTTTTTTTTAAAGAAAGAAAGGTATATGTAGATAAACACAGAGAAATCTTACATATTCTCAGATAATCTCTCCTCTCTTCCTTCTCCCCTCTTTCCCTCCTTCTTTCGGTGAGCTCAGGGTAGCGTACATAGGGTTATCCCATTTTATGCTCTCAGCAGTTTTTGCTGAATGATAGATGTTTTTCCCAAGGCAATCTGGTAAGTTAAACTGCACATTGTCTTCCATTCAAGTGCCAGAGGCCACCCTGGTAACTGGGCTTGGGATAGTCTAGTCCAGTGGTTCTCAACCTTCTTAATGCCGCGACCCCTTAATACAGTTCTTCATATTGTGGTGACCCCCAACCATAAAATCATTTTTGTTATTATTTATTTATTTAATTAGTTAGTTAGTTATTTCCAACATCAAATAGATTGGAAACACTGCCCTAAATCACTGCTCTGGATAGACTTCTAATGCCTAAAAACTGGCAACCCTCCCCCCTTTTTTTAAGCATAGAAAGCGTCCATCAATGCCAGAATTAAGGCAGTAGTTCTACTTCTGAATGTTGGGTTTCCACAGTTCAAAAAGCCAGTCACTCCCAAAGGCAATGCCAAAACAGCCCACATTTTACATGAAGAGCAGGGAGGAAAGGACAGGGAGAGAGGAAAGATGGCGGCGGCATAAGCAGACGTGTTTTGTTTCACTCCCTCCCTTCCTCCCTCCCTTAAAGGGAGTGCGGACCCTGAACATACAAAAAGCGAGGAATGCAAGACAGTCAGGGCGAAGAACACAACACATGCATGTGGCAAGCGCCAAGGGTCCACGCACAACAAAAGTGAGAGGAGAAAGTCATCCTGGCTATTTCTGCACTAGACTGCTATAGCGCTATGATTCCACTTTCACCATCCTATGGAATCCTGGGGTTTGCAGTTTGAACTGCAAACCCCAGGATTCCATAGGATGGTGAAAGTGGAATCATAGTGCTATAATACTGAAATGTGGAAATGGCCAAAGTCCACAGGACAGATCAGAGCAGCGCTTTCGGGTCAAAAAACAAACAAAAACAAAAAACAAACCCCCAACTAAGGAGCCTCGGGGGCTCTTGCTACACAAACCAAAGCCCTTGGCTGACGCCCCCTGCTCCTTTCCCGACCGAGTTCTCGGTCTCGGAGGGACCGATCTCCCCCGTCAGATGGCAGATCCACCGCAGGAAAGTTTCCCCTTTTGCCTGCCGGACCAAAGGCGACAGCCACACCGACAACTCCCACAGAGCACTGTGCCCAGAATGAATGGGCGATCGCCACTGCTGCAGCCCTGCCACTTTGGAAAGCAAGCGGAGCCCAGCTGGTCGCTCGCCCTGGCAAGCGACTTTGTTCGCCAGCATGAATGAGCGTGAGGCGAAGAGCGTGAGGTGATGGGGTCTTACCTCCCAGACGTCCCGCTGCAGCGCCATAAACCCTGAATGGGAAGCCCTCTGTGTGTGTGTGTGTGTGTGTGTGTGTGTGTGTGTGTGGTGTGGGCGCGAGCATCCAAGCAGCACCCAGCTGCTTACTCACCCCGGCAAGCAACTCTGACTCTGCAAGACAGCATGAAGGGGAAAGGGAACACTGAAGGGGAAGCCCTCCGTGTGTGTGTGGGGGGTGCAGACGTGAGAGTCCAAGCAGCGCCTGGTTGCGCCCAGCTGCACGCCGCCTCTCCCCTCCCGCCAGCGCGGGGTCTCCTCTCCTCACCTCCACCTTAACTCTCTGGTTCCAGCTCTCTCCTCTCGGTCTCCTCACCTCTGCCTTAACATTCAGGCTCCAGCTTTCTCCTCCCTCTCTCCGCACCTCCAGCTCCACCTCAGGCTCCTCTAGTGCTTTCCCACCAGGCAGGGAAAGACAGGGAAACACCCAGCATGCCTCCTCTCCCCTCCTCCCAGTGCACGGGGGCTCAGAAGCACTGCTCCCATTGGCTGTGAGGCCACCTTCTTTTAAAAGGGGGGGAAGGATTGAGGAGCAGCGACCCCTGTGAAATGGTCATTTGACCCCCAAAGGGGTCCTGACCCCCAGGTTGAGAACCACTGGTCTAGTCTTTGGGGATTAATTCCCAGAGGTCGTTCACACTACAAACTTGTAGCACTTTGATTCCAGTTGAACTGCCACACCTCTGTTCTATGGAATCCTGGGATTTGTAGTTTTGTAGTGTTTTCTGACAGAAAATTCTAAGCCCTGCCTCACACTAAAAATCCCAGGACTTTTTATGGGAAGCAATGATGGCAGTTCAGGTGGGATCGATGTGTTACAATTTTATCATGTGAAAAAAGGAAATTCTAGACCTTTCCCAACAGTGACTCTCAAAAGGTAGTTCAACAGTTGCATCTTCACAGAAATGGAGCAACCAGTCATGTTCTTGTCATATTTGGAGGTAAACTGAGGCCTTTTGAGCCTTTGCTACCTGTTGAACTCCCTTACATTCTGGTGCATTTGTTGGTTCATTTGTCTGATGACATCTATTTGTCAGTTTACTTTATATTATATAGTATTTTTTTTGTACTTTATCTGGATAATTTGTTTTCCAGTTGTATGGTATAGTTTTATTATTTCTTTCTTCCCTCTCTTTGTGTGTATACACATATATTTTAGATTATATGCCTTTGGCAGGACCAATTGTTTTTGGTTGTACAATATAAAACAACAACAACAACTACTACTACTACTACTACTACTATTATTATTATTATTATTATTATTATTATTATTATTATTATTTACACAACCATTCCTCTCCTGTTTTCACTCTCGTAACCCTACTTCCCATTTCACAGGATGGGGAGGGCTCACTGTTTTAAAGGAACAGTATTTCAAGATCCATAGATGTGAATGTTAGCCATTCACTTATCAAGAGCTAGGTAGACAGGTAGGGATGGGCTTCCATTTAGTGACATATTTGGGAGGAATCTACTAACCTTGGTGACCCCATTATCAGGGATGACCCCACTATCAGAAACACCATCAGCTTTTATCCAGAGTACAATCCTGTTCCTTTCACCAACAGCAAACAATGAAACCAAGATCCAGAAACTCCATTCCAATCATTTATTAAACTCCAGGTCTTCATCACTGGTGACTATTAAGTAGGATGCTAAAGCATAAAGGTATAAAAAACTCTCAGTTTTCATTTTGTTGTTTTCTTCCAAATTCTGCCCATATGTTTGTTCCATCCTTTCGATATCAAGGTTTGAAGACTCCACCTGCCACTTTCTGCACAGAAATTTGTTCACATTTTCCATTTGCCTGCAAATCGGCTATTTGCATTTTTAATATGTGTGAATGTGTCTCCAAAATGCACTACAAGACTCATAAATGCCAAGCTGTGCATTTCTTGGATGTAGGCAACTGGCTGTTCAAAGATGCCATTGATCTTCTTTGTGGTAGTGAAGATATGTTTGAATGGGGAGGCATTGACTTCTGCCATGTGTTTCCTGGCCCTTTTTTTTTTTTTAATGGATGATGATGGACTTGGAATGGATGGACAACAGGGACTTTGCATTTTATGATACAGCTGGGCCTGTACAAGTTGGGCCTGGTTTGCATCTTCTCCTCTTCAAAGCAGCTGGGATCAACACCACATGTAGATGCCAAGAGACTGAATCCAGTTTCCATCCTGAAAGGAAAGTTGCAATGCAATATCCCTTGGGATACAATAACTGCAAATAACTTGCCCATTCCCAGCCATTGCCACCTGCACATTTGCACGTATGGATGAACTCACTTGACTGGAACAGGAAGCCCTTTGACTCATGGTGAATTTCAGAACATGTGAAATGGTTACTTTCATGGATAACTTTGATTTCCAGTGAAATTCATTTCCCAAGGAAATTCATCTCCTTCCTAACAAGTGTGAACTGGTTGAAATTCCTTAACTGGTTCATCCAAGGAGGAATTTTCTAATTTAACTTTAAATTTTGCTCTAGATAATAGCTGAGGAATTTTTTGATTCCCACACACAATGCACACCACTTAAATCTCTCTTTTCATCTAAGCATTTTGTACTTCCCTCAACGTTCATGGGAGCCTTCAATTTCACCTCAAAATTTCACTTAAAATTTGAAATTTGATGTCTGATAGGTCTAGGACGGTGTTTCCCAAACTCCAGTCTTCTGAGTGGTTTGGACTTCAGCTCACCTGGTACTTCTGGGAGTTGAAGTCCAAAAGCCTATAGAACTAGATTTCAGGAATCACTGGTCAAGAACATTCCCAGTTTCTCATCCACTCCTTTCCTTCTTTTATATCTCCCTCCATCTCCACTGCAGTTTCTAGATGAACCCAGTGGTTAACAGGGAACAAAAGTTCAAGTTGAGTCAATAAAAAAAAAAAAATTTCTGACACAGAAGATTAGCAGATACTTTATAAATCCACATTCCACCTTCTCCTTCCTTTTATTCTAATGAGTTTAGACTGAGATAATGATGCTGGGAGAATTCGTCTTGAGTTCTGCTGAGGAACAAAGTAGTTCTAAACTCAGCCTGCAAATGAGGTCCCTGCCATAAACTGCAGCCATCCATCATAGCGAAGTAGTTTGTGCCTCATAAAAGGCTGTTTAGTCCAAGTCAATCAAAGGGACATTAGCAGAGCTGGGTGGTATTAGGCTGTCCTTCAGAGGAGTAGAAGAAGTGGGGTGTGTGTGCAATGACACTCTAAATGAGATATATTTATTCATAGTCTTGGACTTTCTGAAGACTGAGTTATGATGAAAAGGGGAAAGGACATGGCACACAAAATGTTAATAGTCTTTGTGAGATGAAGTAAGCCCCTGTCAAGAAGAGTGGTTAATTATTCTTGCCTTTTGAAATGACTACCATAAAGTCACTAGTCATTGTCCTTTGACATGAGCATTTCTGCCAAACTGCAGATATCCTATCTGCCATCATATCTCCAGAACAATAGTGGGAAAAGTGCAAACCTGGGCCACACGGATGCTTTGAGGCTGTCTTTGCAGCCCACAAAACATTGCCCTCATACTGGCAGGGGCAATTGTGATTAATCTTCTGTCAGCCCACTTTTCCAACTGCTTTTAAAATGTCTCCGTTTTTCTCTCCTTCTCCAACCTTCCCCCTTTGTCCTCAGTTTTCTTCAATTACTGCAAATGCGGTTCAAAGGGCAAAAGTGATTTATACTCAAATAACTCAGCAAAGGGGAGAAGAAAAGGGAGGGTGGAATCTTGCCTTTCACAGTAAATGCATAGAAAAGCAAATTTGGTGCAGCTTCTCCTGCCTTATGTGTTTGTTCCCATTAACAAGTTTTGTTGTCTTGACCATATTTCCATGTTGCTTGGACATAGAGCAAGGACTTCAAATCTCAGAAAAAGAGATTTTACTTAAACATTAGGAAAAACTTTGACAGTGGAATGTGCTGCCTCAAGGTGTGGTAGAACCCCCTTCTTTGGAGGTTTTTAAACAGAAGCTGGATGGGCATCTTTTGGGAATGCTTTGATGGTGTATCTCTACATGGCAGTATGGGGTTGGACTTGATGGCCTTTGTGGTCTCTTCCAACTCTATGATTCTATGAGTCTTAGTTTTTGTCTTCAACCTTGAACCAAACACAGCCATTCCACATTGGGCAAAAATGTTCAGCCACTTCTGTAGGGAGCCTATACAGCTGCAAGACATCAACAGAAATCTCTCCATGCTTTTTTCCTTCACCGTGAGCAGTGAGATATCTTCGGCTAGCCTGGAACATGGCATGACTCATGACAGGCAACCTGGTGCTGAATATAGAAATGCCACGTGATGTAGCAGAAGCAGCCACTAGAACTACCTTCATTTTCCCAGAATGCCTTGGGGCCTAGGGGCCATTCTGGACCAATTAAGGAAGACGCCGCCTCCCATTAATTTTCCAATAGGATGTTAAAGCTTGTTTCTCCTTTTTTCTTCTTTCATAACTTTATCACAGATAAAGTTTTGTGCATTCCTCACTCAGATGTCTCAGTCTGTGGTACAGAAGGAAAATATCTAAATACAAATCAAGGCTCATAACTTTTCTTGGGAGGGCACCTAGGTTTCCAATACAAATAATTTGCAACCACCCACTATTCCATTTTTTGCAAATTGCTCACTCTGTCTTCCCAAGAGAAATTAGAAGGCAGAGGAAAAGAAAGAGAGAGGGGAAGAGACTGAGAGAGAGGTGAGGCTTCAAATTTTAAGTTTTGTTGTAATGAGCACTTGACTCTTTGCTATCAAGATGACTTGCTACATGATTGCTAAAGAGCCCCAGTGGCATTTCTCTCCTTTAAATTATAGCACAAGGAGATAAAAGGGCCATATGAAAGAGACGTCTTTCTCTGAGGCCTTCCCACCTCATGTTTAATGTATTTTCCATTTGCTCAGAGACTGGACCAACTGAATTATGTTTATTAGCCCCACGAGAGAAAGGTTAAAATACTTATTTCCTGTTGAAATGTTTTAGATACTTTCTGTCTTAATTTTTGCCATATATGAGTAAAATCAGCATTCACTTTTTAATTTGCATGGTGAATATCGACACTTGCTGAATATTTTTTGATGCCTAATTCATCTTCTTTGCAGGTAGTATTTTAAAACAAGCAAAAGGAAGGCAGTCTTCTCAAACTACTATGCTTGTCTTGGGCTAAAGAAGAAATTCACTGTAGGAACAAGTTAACCATGTGTCTGAAATCCAACTGCTAGTCTTTATTAGAGCAGGTCCATTAAGTCAATCAATTTACACAAATGTAGATTTACCAACCAGCAAATGATCCAATGAATTTACTCTGGTTGGGACTGGCATTTGCTTTCAGCCCAAAAACATTCACCACCTACCTAAGACAGGGCTGAGTGAAAATTTCAATTCATTTCATTTGTAGTTAGATTAAAATTTTTCAAGGTGTACATTTCTTCATAAATGTGATGGAAGGAACATGAGACTTCCTTTGCAAAAAGAATTCTACATTTCCTGAATGTTGCTTCAAATAGGATTCTATAATTAATTCCAGAATCAGAACATGAAATATTTGCATTTTTGTTGTTGTTGTTGTGTGTGTTCAAGATGTTTCTAACTTTCAGTGACCCTAAGACAATCCTGTCACAGGGTTTTCTGGGGCTAAGAGTGTGTGAGACATGCCCAAGGTCACCCAGTGGGTTTTCCCCATGGCTGAACAGGGAATCCATTATAGCACACTGGCCTTCCCACTATACCATACTGGCTTCCTATGTTCGTTTATTTCTGTGCTCTCCTTTAATGGGCCAGCTGCATGCATGTTGACTCAGGACCCTATCACACTACACAGTTATAGCACTATTATTCCACTTTAACTGCCATTGCCACATTGCACATGGGTTTTGCAGTTTAGGGAAATGCATTTAGAATTCTCAGCCAAAGTCTCCAGTGCCTCACCAAATTACCAACCCCAGGACTCCACAGAATGATGCCATGGCAGTTAAAGTGGAATAATCCTGCCATAACAGTTTAGTGTGATAGGGCTCTCGGAGGCAGAGATAGTTTCTGGCTTTCATGTCGGTAAAGCAGTGACTTCAACTCTGAAGTTTAGTCTGAACTTTAAAGGAGTCATCCAGAGTACCGAACCCTACCCCCAAAATAGGTTCATTGCCTTAAATAAGTCTTATAAAGCTGAGAGTAAAACCCAGATTGAATTGCCTGTTCCACTGATATGGGAGAAATGAGCCTTCACTACTTGGAGGTAAACACCAAGTCACCTGACATATAAAGCATTATATTCACCCCTGCTCATAACATTGTGTGCATTGTAACCCACCCTCCCAGACCTGAGGAAAAGGATATAAAGGTATGAAAGCATTTTGAAAGACCCCTAGTCATGCAAGCATTCTATTTCTGACTTTTGACTGTACAATATACACAAAATCAAGGATGGAGATGGTTGACTGTGTCATTCTTCACTTTTTGAAAATGTTAGTTATAATTACCTGCCACCTTTTCTCTGGTGAGCTCAAGGTGGCACACAAGGTTCTCCTCCATCCCACTTTATGCTCACATCAAGTTTGTGAGACAGAGGTTTAAAGACTATTTGAATATATTTGAAAAAATGGTCAAAAATGGGTCTCCTGATGGTCTGAATATTGTGCATTTCTGAATTTGATTGCTTGAATATGTCATGTATCTTGATAGTCAGATTATTTCTGTTCTGTTGTGCAAAAAATGGCAATTTTTGGTGTGTGCAGGAAACTATGTTTTCTGTACACAAAGTAATAATATTCTTTGTGCAGAAAACTCAAAACCTTCCCAGTATTTGAAGACTTTCTCACAGTGAAAAGAAAATTGTAAATCTTATTCATTGCTTCCTTCAACAATGAAATTAATCAACAGTTGCATCATCAGGCTAACAGGGATTGAGCAGCCCAAAGCCACCAAGTAGTTATTAGGAATCAGTGAATACTTCAAGGTGGATCTCTCAAATCTCAATGCAATGCTGAATTCACTACACCCACAATGGCTATCAGTACACCACACTGGTTCTTTGGTATCTGTATAGATGGATAGAGCTGAAGACAGTTTAAAGATTCACAGTAGGATTGGGCAACTGTGAAGGAGTGACCCCCTGTGAGCTGCGCAGTAGCTTCAATCATGTCACTTTCTACTTTGTTTTTGTTTTTGTTTTTTTGCTAATTTGGGTACAATTTTTTTTCACCAGTGTGTTTGGGTGGGTCTTTGGGAGTGGGTGGGTGCCATTTTTTGGAAGGGGTTGAGTCACTTTGGATGAAAAGTCACCCATCATTTATTTTAACAAACATTATTTTGTATTCAGGAAATTTGGGGGGGTGTTTGGGGGGGCACAGAAAAGGATGAGATTCTGCATCACACTTATAAGGTTCTGCTATGTTTAGTTGTGTCTCGTCCCTCCTCTTGGCCCACTTGAGCTCTGTGTTTTCTAGCTAGGAACTCCTCTCCATGGCCATCTAGTGCCCAGGAAAGGACTGAGGATGACAAGGGATAACCAACTTGCCACCCACAGAAAGATTATATCACTCTCCTGGAGATCCAGGAGTATGCATTGTTCCTCCTGTAGGTGGCTGTTGGAATGGGGCTGGTGGACCAGCTAGCCCTCATCCTCTCCCTATCATCTGAATAGTCATGGAGAGGGTAGCCATCCAGGGAAGAGGTAGATGGTTTGAGCAAGGAGTTGTGGATGGAGTTGCTAAATTCTTCTATTTGCCATGACTCAAAGTTAAAAATACAGGCATAATTTTCCTTCACTCCTGGTCTGTGTTACTAACTAGATGCCAGACAATGTTTCCTCTAGGAGTACTTCTGTTATAGTGCTGATGTCTGATGGGTATATGTGTTTTTGTTTTCTTCCAGACCCAATTCACATGTCCCCTCACGGATCAGTCTAGTACGGCATTCTACTGAGGGCCCTCTGTCTCTAGGTCTCAGCTCAAAGATTAGAATGACCCTTTTTATGGTGGAGGTGGTGTTTGAAATCAGTCCAATGGCCATTTCTGCTCTATACTATACAGCAGAGTTTGGAAAAGCTACATTTTGTACTACAACTCTCAGAAACATCCAGTTTTGGTCTAAAAAAGATAAATTTTCCAAGTGTTTCTGATTAGAAATGTGATACTTGCTGCCATTTTCTTCCTAAATACGAATTGATTAAAGCATAACTAGCAAGGGTTGTAACCCTAACCATCACATGGTCTTGTATTAGTAGTGTCTTTCATCATTTGGAGCAAGACAATCAGCTAAAATGCCAATAAAATGGCAACCCTGTTTCCCACAAATGGGAAGGGAGGGGAGAACAGTCAGCTTTTAGATTTTTCTTTGCTACCCCCAACCTACTGCTACCTGCTCTAAACCAGCTGATTTGTCAGAAATGTATAATCAGACATCATGATTTGGACTTAACATGAATAGAGGGAGGATCCATTAATTGAAATGATCTGACACTGGATGTGCCTGTGCTCACCTAGAAACTGGGGAAACAGTGTGTTCCAAATGCTGCACAGAAGAGAAAAACAGCCTAAATACATATTTGTCTTTACCATGAATTTCAAATTAAGGACTGAAATTATATACTTGGTGTTGGACTTGTCATCCAAGTTGGGTTTAAAATTGTCTGTCTTGTTGAAGACAAGGCATAAGGTATTTTCATGCATATAATTTCTATCACAAGCAGTATTTATCTCTCAATGTGAGCTCCACATTCTGTCTTCTGCAGCATTTTGGTACAAGCTCCTGGCCATGGCAGCTGGTAGCTCCCATATTGAGGAGATTCACCATCTGCTGCAGGCTTCAGTCTGAACTTTAAAGCAGCTACCCAAGGTGCAAACCTGAGAGGTGCAGTACCCTGGACAGGTCCTTTACCTTCAGTCTCAAATTCAGAGCAGATTTACTGTACCATTGACATGGATCTCACCACTCACTGCAGGCATGTGACTCACCCCAAGACTGTCACAGTCTCCAAGGAAAGGTAAATAGAAAGAACATGAAGCAACCCTCACAGGCAACAACCATACCATAAAACAAAAACAAAAACAAACCTAGAAGGACTGCCTTGCTGTAAGGCACCAAGCACCTCTCTGCCTCACTATCCTGTTTCCAAGACCAGTAAGCAGGTAGATGGTTCTTGAAAGCATCAACCTTGGCCATGGTGGGAAGAGCAACAGTGATGTTTATCCACAGAAACTGTTAATTTGGAGGAATATAACATAGTTTCAATTTTGAAGGAGCTATGCAAGCTGCAGAACCTTTCTTGGGGATAGGATTCAGCACCCTGAATTACTCATGCAAATTTAAGACTAAAACCCAGAGTGGAACAACTGCTCATGGATACCACCAGCTCCCACTGCATATATTGCAATGACTTTCTAACAGCTACCCTTCTCCCAGTTGTACCAAAGCAGGATGGAACTCAGCTGGAGTGGTTGGTATCTCCTTCTGGGATGGTATATCAGGTCTAGCATCTAGAGATATGTAGAGGTGGTGGGAAATACCAGCCACTGATGGTGTTCTAGGTAGCAGATTGCAAGGAGGAGTTTTGCAACATAAGCAATTAGAACTATGAACTGATAACTTGAGTGCACCTACCATGAAATTTTCTGAATGTTTCATCTCCTCCACCCTGTGCATCAATTTTGCCATTTCTTTTCCCTTCATTCCATCCTTGAAAGTCAGTTTTGATTAAAAAGTTCAATGCTTTAAAACTTGAAAATTTAATTTGGTGTGATTATTGTTCAATCACTGAGGATCAGAGTTTAGGAAGGTTACCTTTTGTGCTGTTGTTGTTGTGTGTTTTCAAGTTATTCCTGACTTACAATGACTCTAAAGTGACCCTATCACAGTTTTTGGGGGGCTGAGAATGTGTGATGCACTCCAGGTCATACAGTACACTTCCATGACCAAGCAGAGAATCAAACCCTGGTCTCCAAGGCCATTGTCCAGTGCTCAAACCACTACATCATGCTAGCTCTTTGCTTGCCAAACCCCTTGTTTGCATGACCACTGGGGGCTCATAGAATTATAGAGCTGGAATGGGCTGCAAGGGCCATCAAGGAACCAGGTTTTATAAGAATACATACTTAACATTTCTAGATAGAATCATGGAGTTGGAAAAGACCTCGGTGGCCATCCAGGCCAACCCCCTGTCATGCAGGAACCCATATCAAAGCACTTTCGACAGATGGCCATCCAGCCTTTGCTTAAAATCCTCCAAAGAAGGAGACTCCACCACACTCCAAGGCAGCATATTCCACTGCCGAACAGCTCTGACCAATAGGAAGTTCCTCCTGAGGTTTAAATGAATCTCTTTTCCTGCTGCTTGAATCCATTTCTCCTTGTTCTAGTCTCTGGAGCAGCCAAAAACAAGCCCACTCCCTCCTCAATGTGACATCCCTTCAAATATTTAAACATGGCTATCATGTCCCCTCTTAACCTTCTCTTCTTCAGATTAAATGTACCCAGCTCCCTAAGCCACTCCTCACAGGGCATGGCTTCCAGACCTTTCACCATTTTGGTTGCCCTCCTCTGGACACACTCCAGCTTGTCGATATCCTTCTTGAATTGAGATGCCCAGAACTGGACGCAGTATATAGTTAAACATTTTAGGTGCATACATCTAAATAGGATGCAAGAGTTAGTCCCATTCAACTTCATAGGAGATATTCATGAACAGATATGCATAGGACAGTGCTATCAATGTTTCATAAAACTGAAAAACTGGAAGGGACTACAAGGACCAGCTAGTCTATCTCTCTGCCATGCAGGAATATATAACTACAGTACTTCTTAGTTATGGCTATCTGACCTCTGATTGAAGACCTCCAAAGAGTCTGTTGCAACACTGACTAGCTCTTACTACCTAAAAGTTATTTCCAATGTTTTGGTGGAATCTTTGAATACATCCATTCATTTCCTAGTCTCTGAAGCAGCAGAGTTCTGTGAATGGAAGCCTGATCTGTAATATTCCAAAGATTGGTTGATTGTTCGTTTATTATAACATTCTCAGATGATCACGGGATCACAGCTGTACAAGAGCTGACGAAATATCTCTTAGGAACGTACAGCCCAGGCCATTAGGTTAGGAAAACAGTTTTTTCAAGCCCATCAAATCTTTTCAAGTGTGAATTTCCCTCAGCTAATCAATTGTTAAGGGAATGAAAAAAAACCAAAACACCTTGACAAGGGCACAGGGTATGAAACCTGTAGATTGCTGTGAATGCAACAATGCTCTTCACAGCTTCCCTCAGATGACATAGAGCACCATGTTTTCTCCTCTTATATAGCTAGACTGGTTTTAAAAAGAAGAGAGGGAGGGGGAAACAGCAACAACACATTGATTGCATTTGTGATGGAATAATGCACACGGCACGTGTCAGCCTTTCCAAAGCCATTATTTGAAACACCCGGCAAATATATATACATGTAACATCCTTTCATAGCAATAGACACATTATTTAAAGGCATCCTGCTTAAAAAGCTAAAAAGCTCATGTTGATTGACAGAACTAGACACTAACATAAGCCAGCAAATGACTGGTGATAACCACTGATGTATTTCGCTTCTAGTTACCACAGAAATTGGTTAGTTTTAAATTCACTTTTGCCTGAAAGAGCCTCTCTGAGGAAGCTGTTATAGAGGAAAGGCCTTATCACACCAAAGTGTCATATTGCCAGAGCAATGCATTATCCCTGGTTTGGGATCAGTCCTATCACACAGTGTGATTGCACACTAGCAGCTACTGCATTGCAATCCATTTGAGATGTGCCCTTTTTTATGCTGTAAATAATCTGTTAATGGCCTCCTTTCCCGCAACAATCCAGTTAGCTGTGGGTATACGGTTTCCTCATAGCGCTTCCATTCATAGCTGATGCTGTAGTAGGTATGGTGTGGGCGTTCCCAAGTTCTCTCTCCCCCAGCTACTTCCAAGGAGATCTCTGTCCAATAACCTCCAGACCAGTCATGAGGGGTAAGGCAGGGAAAAGAACTTGGGAATGATGCTGTCATGCAGAGGGAAGAATGGTGTGAATGACGTTACTCATCAGCAGATATCAAAAGGGTGTGATAGAGCCGTTAATAACCTGATGCTATCATGGAAGTGGCTATACTGGGATTCCAATGTGGTATTAAGGTATGGTGTGATAAAGCTCAAATTCTTTCTCAGTGGTTTTTACTCTGTTTGGCACAAGCTTTCGAACACTTTTTAGGTTTGTGAAGATCTTTCAGTCTTGCTTCTACTACATTTCCCTACAGTTTCTCTCTGTACTTGATTTGAACTGCATTATTAACCATTTATGCATGTATTTGTGTGTGTTTGGGCAGGGAAATCAGTGCACAAATTAAAACACATTTTTCAACATATACACATTTATTCGCAAATTAATCTCCTGTTGGTGTCTTATACTGGCATTTATTTCCATATGGAAATATGTTGGACATTTTTGTCTGATGCAAAATGTCTGCTTTCAGTTTAAGGCTGCTGAAGCAAAATTTGTATGTGGTACCGTTAAGTATGTAGATGCTAAGGATGGACAGAATGTTCACAATTATTCATTTATAGGTCAAAAGACAGCTTTCTTGACAATCGGGAAAACTCATCAAGAAAAAATAATAGAGCAGCAAGACTTATGTACAATATTCTCCTGGCATTTGATCCTCCTGAAGTGTTGCGGAGGAATTAGTGTGCAAAGAAATGCATGCAGGTTTTTGCAAATGCACTAAAAAAATTGTTTTATCGGTAGAAATTGGGTTTCGGATACAGAAGACATATTTGTTGGGTGAAATGCCCACCTATTTTTCTTAGCACACAATAAGTCTTCTTCCTCACTTTGGGATGCTCAAAAACAGGGAGAATACTGTGTAGAAATATATTTTTTTCCTCCCACAGCAGGCAGAAATCTACAGCAATTATCCATCCTTGCATGTGAGGATGAAATAGTGAAAGGTATACATCCCCAATGGATGTTCAATGGGAAGTGCATTCTATTTCACATTCAGTGGAACACTGGATTGTGCAAAGCTCTGATTCAACACCAGCAATGTCGTTTTCTACTAATTTTCCTCTTGGAGTGTGAAGACATTGCCTGCCATGATAAGAACCTTAAAGGAGCCACCCATGGTGCTGAACCCTATACCTCAAATTGGTTTAATCCATTGGAGGTTCAGACTAAAACCCAGGGCAGCCTCATCACCCCACTGACATGGAAGTCAACAGCTGTCACTGTAGATAAGGGGTAGTAAATACAAACTCACCCTACTGCAAATCAAGAAGTCAACCAGGCTGAGAAAGTGATGGTTTCTTGGCCCTATAGTCCCTGGCCATTTCTGCAGTGCACTGTTATAGTGCTGTCATTCCATTTTCAACATCCTATGGAATCCTGGGATCTGTAGTTTAGGGAGGGGCATTTAGAACTCTCATCCAGAGAGCTCTTTGGCCTCAGCAAACTACAAACCCCAGAATTCCACAGGATGTTGAAAGTGGAATAATAGCACTATAACAGTATACTGTGGAAACGGCCCTTCTCATAAGAGTTGATGGCTTGAAAAGGAATTGTACAAATGGTAAACATTGCTCTAGAAAAAAAAATCTGCTATTCTTCCTTGTGAAACATCTGCTTTGTGATACTGCTGTGGATGCCACAAATATAAAGACTGCAAAAATTGTCATAATTTCCTGCTCTTACTGAATATTGCAGATTTACTGTTGCAGAGAAGGAACCTGGTAACAACTTTGAGATTGCTGCTGGATCTTTATTTAAAAGAAAAGAAAACCAGTCACTGTATGCCTAGTTAAGCTGATTGCTGATAAGGTGTATTCAAGGTATAGGAGTTATTCAGGTTTGTCTAGAGGTGTCTATGCTTCTGAAAATAGAATATGATGTGCCTTAAAACCGTTTTCAAACAACAATATGTAGGAAGCCATTATGAACCTCGTAAGTAATAATTTTGTGTAGTAGTAGCAAAAAGAAGATGAATGTAATGTTCAGAAAATGTTGTGAAAATCACATACTAGATATCGGTAAGAAACACAAATCCAAGTGCAATTTGCAAATCAAAACTGTGTCTATTTCTGGGTTTGTAATGTGCCTCACAAACAGTAATCAAACATATGAAATTGTTGTTGTTGTTGGTAATTGCTGTCAAGCTGACTTTGACTTATGGTAACCCTGTGAAAGACATACCACCAAGTCACTCTATCATCAACAGCCCTGTCCAGATTTTGCAGACTCAGAGCCAAGGCTTCGTTGATTAAGTCTTTCCATCTATAATACAGTCTTCCTTTTTTATTACTGCCCTCTATGTTACCGAACATTAATATCTTTTCTGTCTTCTCTTGACATGTCCAAGGTACAACAGTCTAAATTTAGTAATCTTGGCTTCTGGGGAGAGTTTAGGTTTGAGTTGTTCTTGGACCCATTTGTTTGTTTGTTTTTAGCAGTCCACAGTATCTATAGGAATCTTCGCCAGCACCACATTTCAAATGAATTAATTTTCTTCCTATCAGCTTTCTGAACCATGCACAGAAATTGGAAACATGATGGCATGGACAATGCTAACATTAGTATTTAATGATATATTGTTACACTTGAAGGATCTTGTCTAGGTCCTTCAGAGCTGTCCTTCCGAGTCTCAGACCATTTCTGTACTGGACTGTTATAGTGTTGATATTTCACTTTCAAACTGCAAACCTTGGGATTCCATAGGATGTGGAATAATAACACTATAACAGCCCAGTGCAGAAATGGCATCCGTTTTCTTCTGACTTCTTAACTGCAGTTTCCATTCTGATTAATGACATTAATGTACCTTCCTCCAATTTTCACACTTCCAGTGTAGTTTGACATTGGGGGTGGGAGTTTGCACAGTCCAATTCTAACATACGTGCTCCACTTATGATGACACTTCATTTTCAATATGGGAAATAATATTTTTTTAAAAAAATATTAAATGTTAGAAACAACCATAATATTGGTTACAATGATCTCTCAACGCTCAGCCAAAGCTAACTATTTCAAGTCCCTCTGGTTTCAGTGGAAGAGATTTAGTCATCTGCTTAACCTCCCTCCCACTAACATCAATGGAGCATCAAAAGCATAGATATGCAGCTCAACCTGTCATGACTGCTGAGATTCAAACCACAGAGATCACCCATTTCCTGCCTACTCCCTTCTTCTGAATTGTTAACTCCCCATCATGTGATCTTCTCTGATCTAAGGCATATCTGTCCAGATTGTGTCTTGTCTGACGCTCATGATAGCATGTGCAATTTCTTGGTATGTGTTTCGTTGTAAGTGCTGATGAGGTACAAGGCGGCGCAGGAGAAAGCCAACCTGTCTGAAGAAATCCATTTAGCGAGCAGCTAAATCAGGCTGCCATTGTTGAAACGATGAGGCCCAGTTTTCCTGCCAGAATAAAAGGTGCTGCATTTCTCATTTCCATTAATATTGCAGCCGGCTACCACCTGTCACTGTTGCATTTAGATTAGGCTTTGTTGTTCGATCTGGGCAATAATATGAAACAGTAATCCCTGCAAGATGTCACCCTGCCCAGGAATGGAGTTGGAATGTGTAAAACAGAGAAAAGAAAGTTCTGCTTCTTTAGTGCAGCTCTGCTCTCCTAGTTGTGTTTTGGGGGCTGGGAAGATATTTGCCCCCAAAACAAACACCTTCACACAAGTGATTGCTGGCCAAGCTCCATCTTGCTTATAAAGGATTCCTTTTGCCCCTAAAGTACTTTTTCTTGCCAGTAAAAGTATTACTGCAGGATGTCTAATGCAGCTGAATATTTATATATCTCTAGAATAGAGATGGAGAGAATATTTTAAAAAGTTCAAAAAATTGTTGATTATTTATTTATTTATCTAGTGCAGAAAAACCCTGATCCCAGACTGATGAGAATCTTCATAGTTCAGGACTTCTTCTGCACAAAATTCACATGTGTTTTCTTTGTGCAGAACACAGTATCTCCTGCACACTTTTTTTCCTATGCAGAATCTATCTATCTATCTATCTATCTATCTATCTATCTATCTATCTATCTATCTATCTATCTATCTATCGATTTGTGCAGAAATGCTCTGTTCTGTACAAAAAAGCTGCTTCCTGTCAGCATTCTCTCAGCTGGTGCCCATTCATGTGATACTTAGATCTACAGGAAAAGGATTATTTTCTGTTCCACCAACACTCACAGCTCTGTCAAGGCTGTGAGCCTTTTAAGATCTCACTCCATATTTGTGGAATGCTCTTCCTTTGGACCACCAGCTGGAGAGGGATCTCACTCATTTTCGTAAAGGGCTGAGGACCTTCCTTTTTGACTCTCCTTCTTGAGCCATTGAGTTGTGTTTAAGGTGCTGAGGTGGCTAGTGACTGGGAGGAACATGTTTGGGATTTCATTCCATGCATTGTTTTTGTGTTCTGTTTTATTGTCTTTGTCCCTCATTGTATATGTCAATGTTCCGCCCTTTGGTGAAAAGAGAGTTATAAATGAACATTATTATTATGTGATTGTAGCACTGCTATTACTCTTTAATAACACTGTTGTTAGTCTTCATGAAACTGCATGTGCACCTTTGTGTCAATTTTCTCTAAGATACACATTTTATTTTGCCTGTACATATATTTTAAGACATTTTGTTGTTGGTGGTATAATTGCCATGAAGTTGACTTCAGCTTATGGCAACCCTATGAAAGAGAGACTTCCAGGTCTCCTCATTATCAATAGCTCTACTCAGGTCTTGCAAACTCAGGGCTGTGGCTTCCTTGATTGAATCTATTCACCATAATATAATGTATTTTTGTATGTCATCTTCAGTAATATGCATGTTCACATCTACTTTGCTCTGCCATATGCATTGTTGTTATTGTTGTGTGCCTTCAAGTTGTTTCTGACTTATGGTAACTCTAGGGTGAGCCTGCCATGGGGTTTTCTGGGATTGTGAGTGTGTAATTTGGTGAAGGTAAGTCAGTGGATTTCCATGGCTGAACAGGGAATTGAACTCTGGTCTCCAGGGTTGTAGTCCAAAGCTCAAGCCACTACACTACACTGGTTCTCATCATATGCATATTTTGCAATGCAGTATTCCAATCCAAAATGCATTTAAACATATGCACATTTAAAAGCATTTTTTGATTGGAATACTGCATTGCAAAATTTGGAGAAAAAG
>CAOLHI010006637.1:0-28523 GCA_948474755.1 Ctenosaura bakeri
AGTGGCCATGCTATTAGCCTAACAATGACTTTGACTTTTGCCTAGGAGGTGGGTGTGGCTGACCTGCCTTGCTATCTCATGTTTATAATCAGTAATCTGCCTTTTCCAGCTTGACCTTCCAGTCATCTCAGGCATCATTTATATCAATGACAATTAATATAATGTCAATTAAATAATATTGCCAATTAAACTATGTCAATTGTGAAGGGTGCATGGGGCTGTAACAAGAACACTTCTTGGTCAAAAACACCTTTTCCCCAGTATAAACTGTCTTCGGAGTCTGGCATTTTTACAAGGGACTAGCGTTATCTACCCAGCATTATCAGGGATTTTATTTTCTCATAGGTAATACTTGTTAGAAAGATTTGAGATCCTGTGTCTCTAATTCCCCAAACTGTCTCATCCAGTACCTGTCACTTTCCCTCATATTCCTCAATCCAATCTGTATTCAGAGTTATTAACATAGAGAGGTTGGGTTCCTGAGGGAATACACTGGCCTCCTCCTCTCTGCTAGGTCTTATCTCCACAGCAACCAGCCTATTTAAAACAGGTACCTCTGACTGAGGCCCAAGAGCTCTCTTGATGAGAATTCTAAAGGCCCCTCCCTAAACTACAAACTCCATAATTCTGTAGAATCTTCTTAGGCAATCAATCATATGAGGTTTTTCCTGACGTAGAGAAACAGACAAACTTTGACTTTCATATATTTGAGGGGGCAAAATATTAAAGTTTGCATATCTCACAATCTTGCCCTGTCTCAGTCTATGGCATCATTTTTCTGAGTGAGGCTTGCCAGGAAAGATTATGACTTTATTTTGACTAACAAAGAGAGCTAGATGTTAAGATGATCACCTGTTTCTCAAAGCTAACTTTCCCTATTAATACCATTTTCTGTACCTAATGCCTTGTTTTCCATGTGCAGGATATAATACTAGGAATTAAAGAACTTTGCCTGGAAGTACTCACTCATGTCTGATAATTTAATCAGTATCCTCTATAGCCCTGGTTGTGGTAGTTAATGGAGTCCTCCCCACTATGAGGACTGTGTTGAAGATTTGGCTAGAGAGACCATTTTTAGCTAACTCTTTGCTGTCTAGAGCTGGGTGGTCAAGGGATCACATATATACATGTACATCTTTCTTATCAGAGGTTCTCTACAAATGCTGACAATTCACAACATTTACTCCTCTGATCTTCCTCGTTTGAGCTGTTGAGTCTGAATGGAGATTCAAGTCACATTCAATGCATGTGAGGAGAATGCTTCATGTGATTGTGCACCATGTTTGATTAACAAATGCTTGAGTAGGGCCTTGCACACTCAGGGACATTGGTGTTGGATAATATGTGAAGCTCTATAGTTTTCTCAATTTCAGCTCTTACACTCAATTCAGAACTCCTGGAAACAGTCATTGTCTGCATTTTGACAATCAGAAGCTGTCTTTTAAAATTGTGCTTATCCTGGTTTCTCTTTCTTTCTCTCATGTTATTCTATATTTTCTTCCTCACCAATAAACCCAGGGCCCAGACTGTTGTAAAAGTTTTCTACTGCAATTAGAAAAATTAGGCACCGCTCCTCCTCATCTTTTTGGAAGGATGACACGGTATGCTAATCCATTAATTGGGATCATTTCTATGAAGTGCACATTGAATCTTACATTGACTCTGTGCTACCCTGATTTCTGGGGTCCCTTGGGGGACACTTCATTGTGTTCCATGTGATGGGGAATGGAAACTAGCCAGAGCACGAGCAATAGCAATGCAAGAGGCAGGGTAACCTAGTGGGGTCTTTTACCCAGTTTTTACAGGGTCAGGCCAAGCCAAAAACCAAACAAAAATGTCCAATAAATGATTTTATTGAGTGAAAGTCTCACGCACCAACACAATCACTCACACACTCACTCAAGACCTATTAAGAAGCAAAAGAGAGGAAACTGGATAGGGGAATATTGAAGGGGTTGTAGCTGGGGCAATACTGCACCTTTTCCTGAAGTCTTTGGTCTGGGAAAAACAGCGGAGAAGCGGGGCTCAGTAAGGAGAGGGCTGAGGGGACTACTCAGCAGATGGAGAAATAGTCTGCTGGGATGACCAGGAGTGATCCAAAGAAATGCTGAAAAACTGGGACTATTTGTAGGGGAAAAGCACCTGGAGGGCTGATCCTTTCCCAAGGAGAACAATGGGTGTTGTAATGAGAAAGAAGCTCCACAATGGTAACTTCCCTTGCGTGATGAGATTAAAAGGTGTTGCCAAAGTCTCAGGATCTTCTCATTGCAATGAGAAAGAAGCTCCATGATGGTAACTTCCTTTGCGTGATGAGATTGCAAGGTGTTGCCAAAGTCTCAGGATCTTCGGCTGCATTGGGTTGTGGTGTGACTTCATGTAAATGGTCCTTGCCTGATAGGATTTTGCTCAGCTTGGGGTAAACATGCTAATCTCCTCAAATCGGCTTCTCAGGGGCTGAGGACCCTTTGTTTACTCTGGGTTTGCACAGCTTGAGGTCTCCTAGGGCTACGTGACGGGGGATTTTACTGGCCTGACCTGGTTTTCAATTGTTCGATGTTGCTGTCTATGTGCCCATCCGGGCGACCTCTCAGGCACATGGAATCATATTTCAATATCAAAATTGTAGACCCCGGGACAGGGTTTTCCAGTGGGGTAACATCTGTATTATGACAGAAATCAAATAGTTAATCTCAAGTAGCATAGACCAAGCAAATGAATTTAGTAAGCCAACATTTATGTACGTTTAGTTGATTAGATGGCTCTAACTGAGACTAATTGTTACCACACCATATCAACGTCACACTGACCAGAGACATATTTCAGGATCAAGTTGACCCGAGACATGTTCAGGGTCATAAATCCAGAGAGGATTAGGTGGAAAAACTGAACTTTAATGGGTTTGTGCTAATTCTTTTATCACTTGAGGCTCTTTGCATTTCTGAATGCAATGAAAGACAAACTGTCCAGATTGGTGAGCAATCAGAGACCATCCCTTGATCTCCCCTATACACCCCACCTGAACAAATCATGACTCTCATCAATGTTTTGTCACTCCAGAGTTAAGCAACAAGCCCATTGCGGACTCCTTTATCAATCCTGTGTGAAAGCCATTACAGTTTTGTCAGTGCACCCCATCAGGGTGTGAAATAGAGTATAAAAGCCCTAGCTTCAACCTCAGCTATTTGTAGTATGTTGTACAATGTACTTGGTACCCTAGGCTGCTGATCCTACTTGTTACCCTCAGACATTGTCTGAACTACTCTACTGTGACTCCTTCTTCAGGACAAGCAACTGTTGCCCTTTCCACCCAATCTTTCTCTATTCAACCTTTCCTATATCATTTTCTTATAGCTTTGCATGGTTCTTAAGAGTGTCTGGTTTTTCATGTATTTGTCAATTAGAATAAAATACCTTGTTAACGTTAACTGGCATCCTCTCTGTAGTTAGTAGTGGTATACACAGATGAGGCAAGGTGGTGTCCCTATGGATCTCCAGCCTCTGTCCAGGGAGACTCTTCTGTGATCTGGCCAATGTTTTTGAAAAGAAAGGAGCTGAAACCCTACCACCCCACTTCTAATATGACTGTCCTATTGACCTCCATCCGAGGGCAACAGTCCCATTCAGTCACATCTATGCCCTGTCGGGACCAAAGCTGGAGGCTCTGTGGGACTACCTGAGGGATAATTTGGAACATGAGTTCATCTGGCCCTCCATTTATGCAGGAGGGGTCCTCATCTTCTTTGTGAAAAAGAAAGCTGGAGGGATTTAGCCTTGCATAGATTACCAACAATTCAACAATGAAACCATCAAGAACCACTATCTGATCCCTTTTACCCCAGAACTCTTTGAACTGCTGCAGGGAGCCAAGATATTTATCAAGCTAAACCTGTGGGGGGGGTACAACCTAGTCCATATCCACAAAACTGATAAGTGGAAAATGGCATTCCAGACTAAATATGGGCATTTTGAGTATTGGGTGATGCCTTTTGGACTTTGTAATGCCCCAGCTACATTCCACCACTTTGTGAATGATGTTTTCCATGACCTGCTTGACTGTTTTGTTGTAGTCTACCTGGATGACATCTTGATCTTCTCAGAGAACTGTGACAAACACTGCCAACATGTCCACATGGTGCTATTATGCCTGAGACAGTACTGTCTTTATGCCAAACTCAAGAAGTGTGCATTCCATTGGGAGAGGATGAAATTATTGGGGTACATCATCTCCCCCAAAAGGTCCAGATGGTGGTGGACTGGGTTCCCCTGAGGGTCATGAAGAGAATGTAGCACATCATCAGGTTCACTAACTTCTATTGGAGCTTCATTTGCAGATTCTCACAGGTCATAGCCCCCCTCACCACTCTGTCCTGGAAAGGCACCCAATTCTGATGGATCTCCACAGCACAAGGGGCCTTTGACCGGCTGTCAGAGGCTTTCACCATGGCTCCCATCCTGGCACACCCAGATCTGCTGCTCTCATTTGTGCTTGAAGCCAATTCTTCAGCTTCATGTTATCCCATTGCCAAGGGTCCCAATTGCCCCTGCAGTTGGTTTTACATCTTCAGGGGCTGTGAGACACTGTGATATCCAATCAGGGCCCCCAGTTCACATCTCACTTCCAGGCAGCATTCTTTGAGCTTCTTGGCATGGATAGACAACTATTGTTGGCCTATCACCCTCAAACGGATGGACAAAGTGAGTGGGTGAATCAGATCCTTGAGCAGTGTCTTCGATGCTTGCTTAACTACCATCAGGATGACTGGGTGAGCCTGCTGCCCTAGCCGAATGTGTCTGCAATAATGCCAGCCATGCCTTCATAAGGCAAAACTCCTTCTATGCAAACTTTGGGCACTACCCTCAAGACCACCTGTGCAAGCCAGCAGCTTCCCTGTTCCTGAGTGCCAATAACAGGGTTTCCATACCCAGAAGATACAGGCTGAGCTGATACAGCATTTGGAAAGGGCAAAGGCAGGCTACAAGGCCCAGGCAGATAAGCATTGGCAGACCAGACCTACATTTCAGGCCAGGGACAAAGTCTGACTGTCCACAGAAAACTGCAGGTCCAACCACCCCTCTGCCAAATTAGACTACAAGTTCCAGGGGCCTTACCCTGTCCCGTAGCAGGTTAGTCTAGTGGTATACAAACTGGACCTCCCACATACCCTGAAGATGTACCTCGTGTTCCATGTCTCCCAGCAAAAACTCTATTGTTCTAACCCATTCTCGGAGTGTACCATGCACCCCCCTGTGCTGGGTGATGGGCATGAGGACTTCCATGTGACCCACATCTTGGACTCAATATGAGTCCAAGGAAAGCTGCACGACCTCATTGACTGGAAGGACTATAGTCCTGAGGAAAGATCTTGGAAGCTGGTGGAACACATCCACATTCCTGCCAAGCTCCAGGCCTTCCGCCAACATTACCCAGAGAAGCCAGGCTCTAGAGTGGACAGCAGGGGGTATGTTGGGAGTAGCAACCTTTGCATGCCTAATGAACTGGCTAGTTTTGTTTGCATGTCTATGGTAAGCATAGAGAGATAACCTAGAGAAGAAACTTCCTGTTTGTTGGTTAACACCTCTTCCCCCAGCACATACACATTTCTTTGCTTTTAAAAAGTTCTCTTGCCATGTGCTCTCTCTCTCTTTTGTCTTCGCCTTTTGACCTGAAAGCATACTCTGAGATTTTCCTAGCAGGGATCATTAGCAGCAAGCATGTGAGTGTTTATTTTTCTTCCTACCTTCCTCAAGAATTGAACCTGTGTAGACTATGCACAAGATTTTTGTGAGTAAACTCTTTTATATTTTTAACCAAACTGTTTTGTGTTTATTTTGAGCTAGATTAAGTGTGTTTTGGGTTGAGTTAAAGAAGTGAGACTGGTGATCTGTTCAACTTCCGTGCTTCGTGCAATTACTCTGCTGATTGCGAGTCTCATTACCAAAGTCTCTCAATATATCCCCAATACTATAAGGGTTTGAGTCCATGACTAAATCCTTGCAGGATTCTGTCTGCAAGGATCTGGGCCGTGACCCTATTCTTTACAGGATCCTGCCCAGTATCTCAGACCCAGCTGGCTGCTTTGATGCAGGGCAGTTGGAGCGGCAAGAAGCCAGCTATATAAGGGCTGGGGTTACTCTGCAGCCTTTGCTACATCAACACAGTCTCCAGTGTTGTCTGTAACCTCTCCTAACTCTCTTGTGTTAATGACCCAGCTGACAGTTGACTTCTGGCCCTGTGTATGCCTGTTGCCTGAAAGGATTCTATTGCCTTTTAGTCTTGAATGTTCTGACCTCCTGCCTGTCTTATGGATCTGGTTCTTGCCCCAGGCTCCCTGGACCCTTGCTACCTGGAGGACTGCTGCTTTGGACTCTTGTTTTGCCCTGACCCTCAGCTTCCTGACCTAGTGCTTGTCCTTTGTCTCAGTCCCAGCTTCTGTACTGGTTGGCCCTTGCTGCCCTTGCCTTGGACCCCGACAAAGATGGTTACTAAACCTTTCTCATCACTCCCAAAGAAAAATAACTGTGTGTGTCTTTGTTTAACCATATAAATTAACCCCCCCTCCCAATTTATACTATTGATCAATTTCATAATAATGTCTTTTGCTATGGTATCTTAATATCATCTGTTGAATAAATGCTGGTAGTGCCTTCTTCCTCCAACAATAGTAGGGTTTATCATCTTTAGCAGGCAATTCATAGCCACATTTATTAGTTTCAAATTATCAGTTTGTAGTTGCCTACTTTTAACCACTTTCCAGCTGGAAGATTTTTAAAAATCTCTTTTTTTTCCATGAGATTCTCTATACTTATCATCTTTCTTCTTCTTGCCTTTATGATTAACCAGAACCAAAAGATCTCATGCTTTCTTGCTCAGTTATCAACTTGTCATCCTCCTGCAGTTTTCTACCTCAAAGTCCCCTTCTTCTCTCAACAAGCTTCTTTTTCTCTATGAATCTCATCTCCAGCGTAGTTTATTCTTTCAAAGGTTTAACTGATAGCACTTCTATGCTTTGATATCTCATGGCTTCAGCTATCCTTTTCTCCTTACCTGACTGTGTTTTCTCCCAACTCTGAGATAGGAAGAAAATCTGGTAAGACATCTCTAAGTTCATCTCCAGACTCCTGTTGACCCAAGACTAAACCTGAAAGTCTGTAGTCCCACTCATTATACAGATCTGTTGTCATAGAGACCAGAACTCACACTATGACATACGAGGAAAAAGTCCCTTAGCACAACACATTGCTAAGTGGGCTTGAGTACTATGGAAACAATTATGAGGAAAATAAAAGAGCCTTTCACCTATAATGAGAGAACAATATGAAAAGAAAGTATATAAATATGTTTCAGCTGGACTAGGACATTTGCAGTCTGGGTTGATAGTGGAGAGGAAATCTTGTTTCACTTAGATTGCAATCCTATGCCTATTTGCATGGAAGTAAGACCCCTTGAACTCAATGAAAGTGACTTCCTTGCAGATATATGTTACCTTCTAGCTAGCTAGTTTGTAACTTTTTTAATTGTCCAAGTACTTATGATTAAAGCTTCCACAAGTTAATTAAAGGTTGAATGGAATAAAATTCTATTCTGGTTTCTGTGAAAAGCTGAGTAGGTCTCATAGCTCAGTAGCTGGACATATATTCTGAATGTAGAAAACCTCTGTATCAGTAGCTGGTACTTCCTTTTTAAGGGCAGGAGGAATCAGGTATGTAGTAACTGTGAGAAGAAAAACTCTGCTTAAGACTCTGGAAAACTACAACTAGAGTACTACTATAATGTAGTAGTTTGAGTGTTAAACTACAATCCTGGAGACCAGGGTTCAATTCCCTGCTCAGCTGAGGAAACCCATTGAGTGACCTTGGACATATCACAGATTTTCAACCCCAGAAAACCCTGTGAGAGGTTCACTTTAGGGTCATCATAAGTTGCAAATGACTTGAAAGCACAAAACACAACAATGGATTGGACATATAATCTGATTTCACACAAAGCAGTTTCTAGTGTTCTGTCATTTATGGATGCAAAACAAAACAAAAGGCCTTTCCACAATTACAATATAATTGTATTATATATTTTATGTATCAGTAAGAAGGTAACCAAACACAGATAAGGGTATAAGGCAGGACTGTGACTGATCCTACTAAATCCTGACATTCATTGGTCTGTCTTGGACTGATTGGACTAGCTCAGGATCATGCAAAGTTGAACTGATCCAGCTCCAGAGCAGATCACACCAGTCCAAAGCAATCTAGAGTACCCTAGTCCTTAAGACACTAAATGACTAAAAAGTAAGATGACTCAGACATTATTTACCCAACATGATTACATAAAGGAAAGGTCAGGGGTGTGTAAGTAGGAGGGGCTGGATGACACTTTAGTTAGAAATGGAGTGAGACTTCACATTGAATGACAAGGAATCCATTCATACTACACAACATTCCACTTCTAAGCTCCCTGAAAATATCCTTTGGAATCCAAGGATTTGTAGTTTGGTGAGGCACCAGAGGAACTCTCTGGCTAAGAATTCTAAATAAACCTCCCTAAACTGCAAATCCCAAGATTCTATAGGATGGAACCACGGCAAATTAGTGAAATCATAGTTCTAGAATTAGTGCGAATGAACTCAAGGTGATGGAAATGTGTGGTTATGGAAAGCAGTAATTCTATTTCTTTTGGTCACAATTTATATCTACATAGATAGGTAGGTAGATAAAGCTTTCTTTATGGATAGTACATTCAATGTGATTATCCAGCAGTATTTACTGACTGAATGCTGAAAGGTCAATTAAACATATTCTATACAATAATTAAATTCTGGGCAGGGTGTGGCATGCATTTTTCATGATGAAGAAAGATTGCATCCCCAAATGCACTAATTTTAAACAATTAAATCAACTCCAGCTATGACAGGGATGATTACCAGGTGGAGAAGAAGACACACAGACTTGATAGTAAAATACAAGAAACTGTGGGATTTTAAGTGTTTGCTATGTCTTGTTTTGTTTTTAAATTTTAATTTTTAACTTATACAGTCATCACAAGCAGACCACACAATGTTTGGTTTGAGAAAAAGTGAGATGAGTGGATATATGAAGAAATTCTGCTGCCTCTGTTATCAAGGTTATGATATGTCGGGTGAGAGCACTAGATATCCTTTTGATATCAAATAATTTGGCCTTGGCTTAACCTTTTTCTGCCACCCTATTCCACATGTTTGCAGAGGCCCCCTGGACAAGCATGTACGGGCACGGCCGTTAATGGTTGTACATTCCAAGACCCCATTCAGGAAAGCAACTTAAGCCTCTCCGTTGCTTTAGGGAAAAACCTCCCTGCAAACCAGCTCGGCTTGGATCTACACAAAGCCACGCACCCAAGAGCCAAGCCGTTCCTTTGTATTGGGCTATTAACGAACTGGCCACACTATTGTCTTAAGAGCTAAACCAATCATGCAGAACTTGACCTTTTCCAGCTCCTTTGTCCAACTCCAAATTTCCTTTGTTCTCACCGAACATGACATAGCCTGTAGGTAAACTCCACCCTATAAAAGGTCCCCACTTTTGGGACATCTTCGGACTACTTTGGACTTCCATCCCACCTTGCTGGCAGTAGTCTGAAGGAACTCCCCTCAGCGAGCCCCACTGAGCTTTCTTCCCCGGAACCCCGCTTCTCTCCAGGGCTACGAGACCAGGTGTCACATTGCCTTTTCCTAAACGCTCTCCGTTTCTATTTCTCAGTTAGTTAGTTTATGTCTTGTCTTGTCTGTTTCTTGTCTTTAATAAAATATTGTTTGTTACTCTGAAAACCTTGTCTAGCCGCTCTCTGACCTGACGCTGTATACATTGGGTTAAAGATCCTTGCTAAAGTTACCCTGCCTCTCGTTTAGCCGAGAGAGTGCTCAAGCTAAATTCCCCCAACTTGTGTTTTTATTTGGTTATTTGGGTGCCCCTTCCGGGACTCCCAACACCTCCTGAACCAAAATTTGGAGAGTTGTTGGAGAAAATTCTAATATAATCAGAAAGACATTCTCACTAGTAATACTTAAAAGGATGGATACAAATAATAGGTAGTTTTAATTTTGTTATTACTGCTACTCAACAGCCACACAGATCTACATACAAAGTTGTGTGCAGCACCATATGTGCATGAATTGTATATATACTGCCTTTGCTAAATGAAAACTCATGAAAATTTATGTGTATGTCCATAGCATGGACAGAAAGTGAGTATGTACCTGACACAGTTGCAGCACACTCTGTAAGATTATTACTAAGAACAGGCACAAAGTGAATCATTCATCTCCAACAGTAGTTTACAAACTGCAAGTTCTAACTGCCTATCTGGGACAGGAATGCCACTGACAATCTCCAGACATAGTATCTGCAGGAAGGGATTGTATAGGCCACATAAACTATATGTTCTGGATGGCATCCTGGTCTGTGTGAGACTGTAAGCTGGACTTTCAAGGGTTATCTTTCCGAGAGCAAGATAATCACTGGAGGGGAGGGGCAAACTTTCCCCACATTTTACAGAGGTTTTGGTTCATTTTGGTGGCTGAGCAAAAATTCAATTGGTATAAAGAACATTTTTTTCCCCACACAAAACCCCATAAAAAGTGCCTGTATCACAATATACACTTTTCTGTCTTTATATGTGAATCAAAAAGTATGGTGGTTCAGATTTTTTGTTTTTTGGGGGGAGGGGAGGATGGTGTTGTTTTATGCATCAGGATACATTTTCTCACTGAGGATGAGAAAAACTTGCAAATGTTCTTTACAGTATATTGTGTGTGTGTGGAAATGACAACTGGGATTGGATGCAATAAACCCCAATAAGCTGAAAGTATATGATTCTTTTTGTACTAGTTTGATGAGGTGAGGTGAGGAGTCTGATACTTTTTTAAAAAATTAATCTATTTTCTGTCTTTTTTAGTTCTTGTGCACATTTAATTTCTGCCAGTGAACAATTACAATTCATGGTGGCATCTATTTCTTGGCAATTGTCATTTTTATCTTGTACATAGAAAATTGAAGTGGGCTTTGGATAACAGCTGTATGAACACATTTGCCACTATCATGCATTAACTTTCTGAATGCATAATTGTTCATCAAGTGAGCTGACACTGCTGAAAGAAACTGCCTTCACATCCAAACATCCCTTTAGATGGACAGTACGTGGTTAATGAATGAAGCTTGGGGCCAAACATGAATAAAACTGAATAAGTCTCTTTCTTTCCTTCCATTCTTTTCTCATTTGCAAGCATTCTCAGTGTCTTGATATGACAGTATATAATGTTACCCCAGGCATTTTCTCAGAAAGGAATGGAATTTTTTGATGAATATCTGGTTTTGGGGAGAAAAAAAGTATCATATTCTAGACAGTTCCTTACATTTTTTTCTCATCTTTTGGTTTGTGATTGGTAAGTGACGAGGATTTTGCAGACAGCTACACAGATTTATTACTGCCAAAAAAAATGTTAAAAATATATTTTCCCTTTATACTTGTTAAAACAGCTTACTGAGCAATGACACCTTTTTTTCTCAAGTAGCACACTGCATTCTGAATGTGTATGTGTATTTGTGTATGTGCATATGTGCATGTATATTGCCAGTCAGTATAATGTGGAATAAATGTAAGTTTTCCTTTTCTCTTTGGCATTTCACAACAATATTAATGTATTGAATATAGCATACAACCTGTATACTTTTCAGGACCAGTACTACAGGTCATATAGGTAAATCTAGGTAACAAATGAAGCATGAACTGATATCTGAATGACGTAGCAAAACTTTAGAGCTAATGGTACGGGGAATATCTTGAGTGAGCATTAACAATTTAATATCACAAGCATGTCTACACTAAACAGCTATAGCAGATTGCAGTCATTTTAAATGTCATGGCTCCATCATACAAAATTCTGGGATTTATTGTTTGATGAATTACTCAGAAATCTCTGCTGGAGAGCACTAGTCCTATACAGTAGTTTCAAGCTACATTGTCTATAATTTTGTTTTAACAGTAGAACCTACTTAAATTATCAGTTCTGTTTCCACTGAGACATCCATGCATTAAAAAGCTATCATGTCTCATAAAGCAAGTAATAGGGGAGATTGAATACATAATGCTAAGAGAGGACATCATGTGAGAGGAAGAGGAAGAGGAAGAAGAAATCTTTCCAATTCAAAACTGAAATATAAATTAGAGGTGCATGCAAATTGTCTCTCCAGATTCCCCATATTAAGGGTGGGCATTGCATTCCAGGGGAAGATTATAACTGTTTGTTTGTTTGTTTAATTCCTGAAGCAGGAAGCATTTTCCAACAGTTTCTCAGAGACAGAGATCAACACTCACAATAGCTATAGTGCTTCTTCTTCCTTCTTTTTCCTAAGGGTTTCAGCATTTTTAACAGATGTCAAGTGGTGATAGCTGCAACTGTGTGATCACACTACCATTTTGTATTCTTCATAGTCCTCCCTATCCAGAATCATTCTGAAATATTGGTTGGGGGGAATCTGCCACCCCACTGCATCAAAAATGATGAAGAAATTCTTGGAAATTGCAGCAACATTCTCTCTTCCCCACCTCTTTGGCTATCCTTTTCCGCACTACACTCTTATAGCACAATTATTCCACTTTCAACATCCTATGGAATCCTGGGGTTTGCAGTTTTGGGAGGGGCCGGCTGTCAATCACTTCTAACTGTCACTCTGTCTCTGAGAACATTGTTCTCCTTTTATTGTCATTATTCTACTCTGACTAAAAGCACACATAGTGCTGCTTAAATGTTAACTGCTCTTAACTTCTAAAATATGCTAAGCATATCTCTAATTTAATTAATTAATTGGTGAATTTAATGTTTTATCATATATATATGTATATATATGTTTTATCATATATATATATATATATATAAACTTGAAACATATATATATATATGTTTTATCATATATATATATATATATATATATATATATATATCTTGAAAGATAAGGTGGATATATATATATATATATATATATATATATATAGTGGATAGTAAATGTTTTCTTTTACATTTTGAATTCTACTATCCACCTTATCTGTCAAGTTAACCATCATATATTAAGAAGCCACACTCAAACTGGGAAATGTTTTCTGTTACTTTGCTAGTACAGAGTTCCCATAGGACTCATCGTCTGGGTAACTCTTACCTCCAAACAGAATTTTTTTTCCGGGGGAAAAAACCCTCACAAATTATTGTTCTGTTTCTAGAGAGGGAGAAAAGAAAAATCTCAGCACTTCTCAGAAGAACATCTTGGCTCAGCTTTAGTTGTTATTCTACCAAAATGTACCATTTCTGAAGGGAAATTGTGGATAAATCTTTGGCCCTTTCTGCATGTAGAGGGGGAAACGGGGGAACATGCACTAAAACGGAGCTTACCGGCAGCCGGGTAAGTCCGTTGCCATGTGGAGCAGCGCAAGCTCGCTGCTCTGCAGTCCTCCGGTGTCCAAAATGGCGGCTTCGGCATCCAAAATGGCAGCTTCCAGCTGGCAGAAGCTCTCCACCAACCAGAGAAGCTCACCAGCTGGAAGCCCACTCCCGGCAGATCTGAAGGCACGCACCAATGCATGCCTGCAAATCTGCACCGGAGCACGGCAATGGAGCTGCATGCTCTGTGCTTTCTAAAAACCTCTGAAGAGAGGTTTTTAAAAAACATGGAGCGCCACCAGTTCTGGTCGCTTTGGAGCAGATTGATGTGGGGAACTACGATAAAGTAGTCCGCCCCAATCCACTCCACGGTGCAGATGACCTCCGTCAGAGGTCGCTCTGCACCGTTTTAATACCCTGGTGCAGAAAGGGCCTTTGTTTAAATGTGAATGCTCCTCATATCTCTTCCCTTCCTGGAAGTCCTGACATATGAGGAGGAGCTATTATTGTGCCCAAATTTGTCCTTCAATTTTCTCAAAGCTTCTTCTCTCATGAAAGAGGCTTTCCTTTTAGTATTTCAGTCTTGAGGTGCTTTCAAATATATTTTGAATATATTTGGGAAGTGTGTTAAAAGTTTTTTTTACTTGGACCTACATGGTGAACATTGTTGTAGGGGAGAGTAAGCCTTTGAGGGTCTCCATGAGAACAACCAGAATGCAACTTGTGATTGGCTCTTGGAACCAGATCACAGAATGTGATGGGGGAAGAGTAAAGCCCATGTGTCCCCTTCACATACTCTACTTGGATTATTTTTTCAAGAGCACTTCATATTTCATTGAGCAGCAATCTGCATTTTTTTCCAGCAATTCCAGCACTTTTTTCCTTGTGGGGGCTGGGTTTTTTGATGGTATTGGTGGGCTTTTACAGAGTGTATGGTCATATTAGTCTGCAGTCTGTTAGCTGGGTTGCTTGAGTGTCATGTGTGTATCAATTTGGCACAGTCTGTGGGTACCTGCTTCAGAGCCTTGTGTTGAGTGTTGAATGTCTGTTGGGCTTGCTGTTTGGTGGGCTGCTTGTTTTGGTGATTGGGGAACTAGGCTGCTGGGGAAGGTTTTACTCTGTTGGCCTCAGTTTCAACTTTTTCTTGCTGCTTGATTTCTCTCTGTAAGCTTGTGTCTGACTGATCTTGTCTCCCCTGCTTTGCTGTATTCCATAGTGTTGTTTTCCCTGGGTGCTTTTGCCTTTGCTGATTTTCCCTTGGTGGATCTGTGTTTAGTTGGTCTCATCAGACCTCCCCTGTTCCCCCCACCCAATTTGTCTTCCTTTTATGGCATTTTCTCTACAGTGTTTCATTCATTTCAAATTAAGAGATACATTTGGCTGGTTGGGATGGGTGTTCAGTGGGAGGCTGCTGTTGGAGCTACAATCATGGCTGTCTTGGTCAGTAATTGGTAGGAGTACGCCCTCAGTTCATTTGCATGTTTGGCAGCTGTTCTGTTTGTGATGTAGTGAGCACTACATTTCGATACTGATAGCAACCTTGTTGCTGCTCATTGCCAGGAGGATTTTTATTGGATAAATGGCCTTCTTTTCATGAACAAACATTTCTTTTCTTCCCTCCATTTGATTTTTGCACCTTTTCCCCATCACATGGGTTGCACCAACCAATCATTGGGCACTCTGGCACCAGTATCCATTTTGTGCAGCTAATCTTGCTTAGTTTCCAGTGGCCATTTTCTTCTTGCAGCACAGGTGGAGGAGTGTGATAACTGAAGCCCCTGTCAGAGCTGCTGCTGATGAGCAGCAGCTGTTGGTCCCTGTGGCTCTGGCTGGAGATGAGTCCTGCAGCTCAAGAGCTCCCGCTGCTGCCATGGACCAAGCAGGCACGGACGTTCCTCTGCCTCCTCCTTTAGGGCAACAGGGATCCGATTCTGAAGATGCCTTGGAGCCTGTGTCAATCAGCCCACAAACAAGGCGGAGACTCAAGAGAGCAGAGCAAAGGGAGGCTTCCTTGATTAAGTTCAAGAAGCAGTGACTAGCCACACCTTTATCTTGGGCTATTTAACTGCCTGCCTGGAAGCTTTCCTTTGCTTGTGGCAAACTTCTTTCAAGCCCTCCTCTTGCCTGTTCCTTGCTCCCAGCACCCGGCTCCTGTTAACCTTGAATTGATCTCTTGACCCTTGGCTTTTGGAACTCTGATTATGGCTTTCACTTGACGCTCTGGTAGATGAACTTCCTTGTGTAAAGTGCCTGCTTGTCTCTTCCCAGCTGGACTTTTCTGGCTCTCACGCTCCCTTCTCTGGGCAGGCTCACCACCCAGGTCTCTGACCTTGACAGGGGAGTGGCAATCAATACCTTTCTTCTGCAATTAAATCTCTTAAAACTTCAGTGGCCTCAAATCTTTTCTTGCTTTCCTGAAAAGGAAATCAGATGAGGATATTAACAAAGAGTGGAAGATTGTTATAGATTTGGGTTGAGGGTTGACAAAAGGGTGATATATTTTTCATGATAATAATTATTATACAGTTAACACTTAATGAAAAATCATGTAACAAGTAAAATAGAGATATATAGCAGGAACTAACAAATCATAGATTATTAACATTTTATTGTGATACATGGGATAATAAATAGAGGGGATATTAATAATTGTAATCCAGAAAGGAAAGGAAGAAGGAATAACATTACATGTAAACATTGCAGAAATCATTGTTTATTTGTTGAATTGTGAATACAATTATTTTTTTTAAAAAAATCTTATTTTCCCTCAACTTGGTTATTCATGATTCTGTCCTCACTGTTAGCCTTGTCTGTTCCATGGCCTTGTAAACAGTTTATTATGGTGGCCAGTTTGTTGGAGGATCTGTATTTTAGGTAGGACTTTTAGGGACTGTATGAGGTGTTGACAATTGATTGGAGTTTTTTTAGCTGCTTTCCTCCACTGAAAACTAGAGTCCCCTTTAGGCTAGAGAAAGATTATCTATTAACCTTCTTATTAGTGTGTGTGTATGTGTGTGTGTGTGTGTGTGGCTTAGCTGGGTCTCTCTCATCACTGGATTGGTTGGGGGATTGCTGAATTTCATAAATTGCATTCTTTATTACTGTGTTTCTAACCATTGACTTCGGGGGGCTACCTTATTTGCCCCCTTTTAGAGGTTGGGCATCTTCAGCGGAGCATTGGATCAGGGTTGCTGTGTGTCGCAGACTCTTACTCAATGTGTATTGGAGGTAATTAATTGGGGAAATCTCCATGTTTGGACAACTTTCATATCTTGCTTTACATGGGTGGCTTAGACTGATAGTTGCTTAGGCTGGGATTGTTTGAGAATGGCCTCTAAGAAGAGCTCTGGTGCTTCTAAAGGGAAGGGACCTGTGAGGAAGCAAACCACTAAGTGCCTTCCCCTGGTTACCCCTCCTTTCTCTGATGATGACAATGAATTTGTGGAAAGGACGACTATTTTGTCTAAACTGGAAGAACTAGAGAAGAGAAAGACTGCTAGGCAGGGTTCCAAGAAGCTCCTTAAGACAACTTTAATGTCACGGTCCTTGCTCACCTAGATGCTCTTAGAAAAAGTATATGTAAAGAGAAAGAAGAGGTTTTGTGAGCTGATACAGATCAAAGTGTGTCTGTGTTAATCCCAACCTGGCACAGAAGCCCTCAGGTGAGTCTGTCACTAGTGCTACACTTGGGACACTTTCTCAAGCATTGATGGTACAAGACTGGCCTTGGGGGAATTTGGAATGCATCTTCAGCTAAAGTGATTAGCATAATGGGGAAACTGGGTAATAATAAGGCTCCATCATCTTTAGGATGGTGGGGCACAAGCCAGGATGACTCAGACTGGATTGTACCTTTCTTTAGGTTAGATGGGTTATGTATTAGGTGGTTTTGCACAGTTACCTATGGGATCTCCAATTCAGAGTCAAGGGCATTTTCTTCAGTGGTCTGCTGCCTCCCCATTGAGATTGCAGCTCCTGTTTACTGTTTCTCACAGTCCTGTGAATTATAGTGCCATTCCATTTGGGGATATGAATATGGATTTAGCAGATCATTTATTCCAGGCAATTATTGATAAGACATTGTTTGGTGAATATGTTGACGTTACCTCACTTCTCTATAGAAAAGTAGAGAAAAAAGATTGGGAAATGTTGGGAGATTGATTAGGAAAGAGAGGTTTGGAAAATACAAAATGGTGAGCAACTGGAGGAATTGGTGGTCTGTTGTTGTTGTTTTTTTCATTTACTCAGGCATTATCGCTAAGGTCCAACTTCGGAGAGTACATTTGCTTATAAGGTATATTGATATTATTCATAGGGCTTATTTAGCATGGTAGAGTTACAATGAGTCCTTTAGGATGTGGGTGACAATGAACCTGGCTTTGGATGCACCTTATGATGCCAGCTTGCCCCATTCAGAGTGAATGTTCTCATAGTGGCTACTTGGTTCAAAGTCCCCAGGTTTTGGTATCCTCTAAGAATCAGAGAGCCTAAGGTATGTTGGGAGTTTGGGGTGCAAGGTTCTTGCAACAAGCTTCCCTGCAAGTACAAGCATGTCTGCTCCATTTGTTTGGGGCCACATTCCTTTTGGAATTTCCCCAAAGGAAAAGTTTCTGTGGGATCCAAGGAGTAGAAGATGAGTAAGGGTGGGATGAGGGTTCCTCCATTCCTGCAAAAGATCCACAGTCCTGTTAATGTGGATAGGATTGATTTTCTCTTGTACTTATATCACAATTGAGAGCTCACAAATTACTTGAGTGCTGGGTTCAGAGAAGGCTTCAGGTTTCTTTTTTCAGGTAATTTGAAAGACTTACCTTAGTTGGAATCAAAAGTCATTTAATGTTTTAGACAAGTGGCTAAGGACAAGATTGCCAAGGAGGTATGTAAAGGTAGCATTGGCACTACCTTTTCTTCTCCCCCTATAGTGGTCCTTAGGGTGTCCCCTTTAGTTGTGGTGCCCAAGAAAGCACCTGATGAGTTCAGACTCATTCACCATCTTTCTTAGCCTAAAGGGGACTCTGAATGATGCTATTCCAGCTGATTTGTGTACAGTGAAGTATATGATGTTTGTACACAGGAATGGAATAGGAATAGAGTTGGTCAAATGTGACATTAAGTCTGCCTTTTACTTGTTCCCAGTGCATCCCCATGATTCTGAATTGCTAGGGATTTGTTTTGAAAGGAAGTATTATGTGGACTGGGATTTACCCATGGGATGTTTAGTTTTCAGTTCTGCCTGTGAGAAATTCAGCATTTTTCTGGAGTGGGCTCTGAAAGCAGTTGGCCTTGAAAGGGGTTTTGCGCTACCTCAATGATTAGTTCTTTGTTGGTAGGACTGGTTGTTATCCTGTTTACTGGGGGTCCCAGGAGGGACACCTAAATAACCTTACAATTACATAATATGGGAAATTAGTCAAGAGCACTGGTTGGCACTACGAGAGGCAGGGTAACGCAGCAGGATCTTGTAACCCAATGTTTATGGGGTCAGGCCAAGTCAAGAAGCAGACCGTGTTGGAAATAATGAATGATCTTTATTAAATACAGGCACACAATGTAAGCAACACACACACACAGATAACTAAGGAAAATAAAGGTGTGAGTATGATAGCAGGATTTTCAGAGGGTTAGTTGATTCGGGTGATACAAAACCTGTTCCTGAAGCCCAGAAAGAAGATAGAGAGCGATGCTGGGGTTTGATGTATCTCAGCATGTGGAACTGAGGGGAAGCTCGCCAAGCAAAGCGGCAGCAAGGCGGTTTGAAACTCGGGAGCGATCCAAGAAAGGTCTCGGAATCAGGGGTTTTTATAGGGAGAAATGTGACTACAGGCTATGCCGTACTTGGGGAAAACAATGTGTTTTAGGAGCAGGAAAGCTTTGGAAAGGTCAAAATTTAGAATGATTGAGTTAAGTCGGAATTGACAAAGAGTTAGCCAGTATGCAAATGCTCAGTGCTTGGCATTTGAGTATTCAGCTTGCCAAGTTACCTGCTTGGGGTAGGGAGTTCTTTGTAAACAGCGTGCATACATAATGATTGTGTTTTCAGAGAGGTCCCCTAAAAGTGGTGATCTGGCTATTTCTGGCCTGCCTGGGTGGAGAATGGAATGTTCAGTAATTAGTGGCCGAGCCTAGTTCTGTGCTTGTCCGGGGGCCTCTCAAACATGTGGAAAGGAGTGGTGGAAGAGAGCCAAATTATTGATATCAAAATGATATCTTTATGCTATCTCCAAGGAGGCCTAAACTGCAGTAACATGGTTCAGGTCAATGTGTCACCTTGATGAAACAATTATCTATGCTTACTTTGGATCTTGGGGTCCTTTTATCTTCCTGAGAAGATGGAGAATCTTTAGTTTTTCTCAGCATTGTAATCAATACATTATACCAGTATTGTGAGAGAGCAGATTGAGAAAGAAAATTACAAGTTCATGAACTGTGAGGTCTTGAGGAGCTGCCTGAGTAATCATGTGTACGTATATCACTTAGCTAGATGCTGGTTCAGCACGTCTGTTAAGATGTTTTGTTCAGTGTTTGGGAACAGTCAGAACAGCATCATAAGAGGGGTGGATGATCAAGAAATGTCAAGCTGACACATGTTGCAATTTGTCTGTGCAAAAGTATAAAACCTTAGAGAGATGAATGTTCAGGGCTTCTGGTCTTTGGAAGAGATTCCACCAGAGAGCCCGGCCGACCCAATAAACTCTTGCTTTCCAATCTGAGTGTCTCTGGTTTCTGGAATTTAGCTGCTACAGTATTGTCATTTGCTGCAAGCAAAAGTAGATGATTTGAGTGTGAGAGCATCCAACTTTCTGGGGCAACATAGAGCTACCCTTAAAGATTTTCAGGTGCTTATTGGTCCTTTGAATTTTGTTTGGAGAGTAGTCATTCCCAGCAGGGCTCTTTGTGACATCTTTGTGATGCCATTGCTGGGTGTAAAAAGCTCATCACAGAATTAGGATCACTAGGGCTGTTAAGGTTGATCTGCTGGTTTGGCAGGAATTGTATTCATATTTCAATGTTACCTCCTTTTGTTAGGATGAGATGCAACTTTGGGTCACCCGGCAGCTATCTTCTGATGTAGAGGGGTCGATTGGGTTTGGTGTTTATTTCAAAGGGCATTGGAGCATGCATTAATGGCTTGAGGAATGGGCTCAGGCTGGTTTATTAACTGATTTAACTTTTCTGGATTTTTTTTTCCTAATCATGGTAGTGGTAAGGCTCTCGGCAGAGGATTTTGCTAACTCCTCTGTCCATTTTTGGTGTGATAACGTGGCTTCTGTGCATGTTATTAACACTATATCTTCCAAATCACCTAGGATCATGTGGCTAGTAAGGATTTTTGTCTTGTATTGCCTGTGTTTCAACATTTTGTTTACAGTGTTCCCTGTAGCTGGCATGGATAATGAGATAGCTGACACTCTTTCCCACCAACAGATGGAGTGCTTCAGGCAGCTGGCCCCAAATGTGAACCTCAACCTGGTTCCCCTGCTGTTAGTCCAGTTGAACATTGGAGGGGTGAGATTGTGTGAGCCATTGCTCTCTCCTTAGTCACTAGTACGAGTCATGGTTATCAAAATGAAAGGAGGATATTTGTGTCCTTTAGACCAATCCAGGACACTGTTTAACCTCTAACAGTGGAGCATGTGTTGCATTATTGTGTGTTCTTGAGGGATAGAGGCCTGGCACCAGATAACTGGTCTAAATTATTTGCCTTATTGTTTTCAGTCAAGGCCAAATACTTTGTCTGACTTCCGGGTCCACGAGGCCTTGGAGTAATGGACCAGAGAAGGAGGTCAGGTTTCTGACACTTGGCTATTACTGTCTCCAGATGTTCTTAAAGTGTTTGAGTAATGTGTGGTCAGACATTTGCAGTTCTAGTTTTGAAATGGCACTTTTTCGTGCTTCCTCATTAACTGCATTTTGGGGGGCCCTGTGTTTCAGCAAATTGGTGGTGTCATCTAAAAGTTACACCTCTGGTGGAGCCCTGGCTTTTGCAGATTTGGAGTTTGATCAAGTGGGGGTGGTGTGGGGTTAAGATTCACATTGTTTTTGTGCAGACCCAGCTTTTTGCCCAGTTCGTGTCCTGCAGCATTTAGTTCACTTCAGGGACATCAGCCTGGGCATTTTTTTCTGTCATGTTAACCTTTTGCTCCTCACCAGGTTTCAATTTTGGTCAGTTATGTCAAGAATTTTATAGTGATTGGGCCTCTGTGGAGTTTGGCACACATTCCTTCAGGATTTGTGTGGCCTCAACAGCTTCTGCAATTAGCTCAGGGCCATATGATATCCAACATGTCAGGTGTTGGAGATCTTCAGCTGCAAAAACATATGTCCATTCTCTGAAGTTTTAGCTGCAATGGCTTCAATAACTTGTTTCTGTCTTTTCTGTTCTTTTGTACATTTTAAGTCTTCTGGAGCAAAACAGTAGGTCCTGATCTGTGGCCACAGCATGGTGTTCTGGGCACTGTGCCATACCTGAAATTGTCACTTTGGGGCTCAACTAGATTTGAGTGATGTTGTCACCATGGAGTGACTAGTTAAGCAAGGCTTACAGTGGTGTGGCTTGATAACCCTATTGTTTGAGGAGTGCAGAGGGCCTCCTCCTGAAGTTTTGGTCATTCACCATGGAGGAAATGATCTAGGCTTGCTGAAAGGCAAGGTACTCGAATTACAGGCACTGAATGATTTTGAGGTTATTAGAAGTCATTGGCCTGGGGTTTTACTGTTGTTTGTTTTTTCCTGTCATCTTTCCCCATCAAATATGGAGAGGGGTGAGTAACCCTAAGTGGATCAATCACACATGAAGTATGTCAAGTAATGAGATTTGCAATGCCTTCAGTGAGCAGTTGGGCCATTTTTTACTTCACCCTAATTATGTTTTTTAATGGTCTGAGCTCTACAGGCCTGATGATGTACATTTGTTGGAAGACGGAAATCTGTTATTCCTGGAGCACTTGCAAAAGGTGTGAGAGTCATCTTGGCCAGCCTGTTGGGTGAAAGGGATTAAACGGGCACTTGTCCCTTGTTTGTTGCAAGTAGCAGGGGGAGATTATAAGCCTGGGCTGATCACTTTCTGGCATCCTTTTGGTACAGGGTAAGCTTTGTAACTCCCTTTTTAGGGGTCTGCATCCCAGGGAATGGGAAAGGAGGCAATCCTTGAGGCCAACTAAGGATTTGGGCTCTCACTTGTAGGGTCCTGTGGCTTGGGTGAGAGTTCCCTAGATTACCTTCCAGTTATGCTGGACTGGGGGGCAAACAAGTAATTTGGATGGCTCTTGGGGTTGAGGTATTTCACCTAAGGAAAGGATGAGAAGGTAGCCATGGGATAACACCTGGCCTCAGCTGGGACTGCATAAGGTTTCCCCCCTTTCTTGCTCCTTTTCCAGGCCAATACATTTTAAATAATTTTAAGTCAAATAAAGTAGCCCTAATTTAACCTCATTTTCTGTGTGTGGTCTCATTATTTCATGGTTGACCCTCAAAACTTATTGCCAGGTGGGCAAGGATGCTCTGTGTGCTTTAAAATTCTGTTACATATCTCTTCATCACTCGACAGCTTCCATGGTTGCACATGCTTATTGGTCTGCAATAGCCTCATGGGAGGAGTTACCTCATTACATCTTACTCTGGGCATTAATTAAGTGAGGGAAACCAGGAAGGCTACAGACTAACCAAGTGGTGATTATACAATAAGCTGGACACCCACACACTCCACAACCGCCTCATTAGCAGGTTAAGCAGAAAAATGCTGAATCTCACCCATGGGAATTTCTGTGAAATGTTCTTCTTCCTGAAGTATTTTAAAAATGGATTTATTTTATATTAAGTTGAATGAGGAAGATTAAGCATGTGGAATAAATGTTCAGTTCACACAAATGCAAATCCTTCTCTTCATCTTCAGTTGGTAAAAAATCACATGGGTATCATGTGATGGTTATTTACAAGACTATAAGGCAGAGGCTCTACTAATAACCTAGACACTTCAGAAAATAAAGAGACTAGATCCATCCTTGGGTTCACCATCTAAAAATCAAGACAGACAACAGAGGGGCTGTTGAAAGAAAACACAGATGAGAAAGTTCCATTTGAAAATGCCAATAGGAGGGGAAAATGTTTATATCAGGCATTTAAATACAGCTGGAGCCAGGCTGACCTTTGCTATGTGCTTTTGATGGAATAAATATTGTGTGACCTTCATTACACCATTGGCCATAATCTGACTCTACTTGCACAGCTTGTACTATCCAACCTGCATTATTGAATAGATTTCACCTACGAGTCAAGGACAAAATTACCATCACCACCCATCACCACTTCCATTTCTTGGATTTTCTAAATAATTTGTTCTGGTTGGGCACTGGGAAGATGGCATTGTTGTCAGAGTAGGGACGGCAGGCTCAGAGGTAGAAGTGAAAAGTAGGAAGTTAAATAAAGGTAAGCAAGATATTGGCACATCTGCCTTCCTTTTGCAGACACCATGCTACATCCCCAAAGAACATTTCCAAATGCTCAAAGTTTAAGTACTGCACTGGAATGCCCTGCAAAGACCATCTAGTACTCCACTTTCACCATTTCAGTAAGGCATTTGGTGATTTGAGTGTCATTGACAACTTCTGTCTCATAGTTGCCAACCCAAGCTTGTTGTGCAGTTGAGGACTGGGAGAATGAAAGCTACTGCTACTAGGGGATTCAGTCATCATTTCTGTGCTATGAGTCTTGTTCTGCTGTTTGACAAGACTACTTTGTGCTACTTTTTAAAATGTTTGATCTACTGCTGCTCCTATCATGCTCTGGCAATTTATACATATATGCATTTGCACCTATGTTGAAGGTGGAACACAATCCTGGGGTCTACTTCCACCTCAAAGTGTTGCCTTTTCTGTACTAGTTTAGACTCCATGTCTTCTGTCTTCATATCTCTTTTTGTCATGGTGCTGCTTCTATTGTTACCTTTAATCCTCAGGGTCAAATAAAACCTTCCCAACTACAAACATGTTTCCTCCCACTATAACCTAACAGAGACATTATAGGTTTTACTAAAGGTGAAGAAGTCTTGCTCACCCATCACCCAAACTACTATCCTAAACAAATTTTACTGGGATTGAAGACAAACCAGTTTCTTTGCCACTGGCAGCAGGGATACTATGTGGATATGACTGAGTTAATGAAATGGCTAGCTGTAGTGGTAATACCAACAACTATATAACACATAAACACAGGCCCTTTCTGCACCCTACCTTTTAGTGAAGATGTCCAGTGGGGGTCCTGGCATTGGATCTGCTGTGAGGAAAGCATGACAGGAGTGCTCCCATCTGCATTGCCTGGCTCCCTGTGGAAGGGAGCATGATGGCCAGGCATCTTCTTTCTGCAGCACAGCTAGGTAATTTCCCAGAATGCGCTGGGGCAGGAAATGCAGCCATTGTGTTTCTGCAGCTTTCACAGGATAGGTTAATCCATGATGGTGGCACAATTGTGTGTCATTGATAGGGAAAGCACATCAATGATTTAATCCATGATTGTGCTTCCTGTGGATGGGGAAAGGGTGGGACTGCGATGACATCATGCAGAAGCATTGTTGTGGTCCTGTCCTTCTCCCATCCCATTGTGGGATGGGAAGCTGGTGAAGAAAGAGCCACACATACAATTGAGTTAAGACATTTCATTACCTAAAACATCTGTAAACACACAACAAATGTATTTAACTACTCAAATGAACACAGGAAATGCAAACATAAGCTTGTGCTAAATTACTCAAATTAAGAAGACAAAATGTTGGAAAATGAAAGATAAAGACAAAGCATAAGAAATGAAAAAACAAAGAACAACTCTGACAGCAGTCAAGAACCCCACAACTCCCCACCCATCACAGTTGCCTCAAATGGCTTTGGTCTCATTGAGGAGAAAACTGGGAAACAGTCAGTTAAATAAATATAGCTAATGAGAGCTAAATCTAGCAAATGAAGGAAGAGAGGCAGGAGATAATTGACTACTCATCTTCAATGAAAATGCACAATTTCTTCCTATAAGCACTGTGATTGGACAGTCTTAGTGAGGCCTTTGTACAATACTGCATGCTGGAGCTGTCATTTAACCAGCCCCGTCCTTTCCTCCCCTTCACATCTCATGGCTTTGGTGTCTTCCTTCTGGGGTCATGTTGATGACAAACTTCTGGCTGTTTCTCACTTATTTTTGATGTCTAAATGTCCAGATCAGTCCAAAATGTTTGGGACCATAATGATCCAGTCCAGAACTTAAAAAAACAATATGATCTAATCTAGACCTGGTGCAAAGTGTTCAAATTGTCCCAATTCAATTTGGGATTTGCCCAGTTGGTTGCACAGCAAGGTTATACATACAATCAGTTCACCTTTGTTAATACAAATATATATATACATACATACATACATATATATATATATATATATATATAGTTAATTTAATCCATGATGTGTTTCTTTCATTGTTTATATTTAATCTTTTGTCCACCTTGCATATTTAATGTTTTCTTTTTTTTTCTGTGTCTTACAAATGTATATTGAAAAGGAACACAAAATAAAAATATAAATGATTTCCCCCCTCCCCCTTACAAATCTAAGACAAACACAATAGCAGTTGTCAACTCTAGACCTGGAATTTTGGTGCAGCATTGTGACAGAATGACAGAGGAACAAAACTTTAACACACTGATAATAAAACTGTGGCTGCATTTATGTAGCACTGTGATGAAGCCAATTGGTATGATAGCAAAACATTCAGGTCACATAACTTGTCCAAGAGATGATATTAAAAGAGACAGTGATGGAAAATTGTTCACCAGACAAGAATTCCCAGAAAGATGGTCCACTTATTTTATATCTGGACTGGTGGAAAAAAATCTGCCATGATATCATAAAATATTGCTTATAGGAAGACATTTCATTACTTCTGTCCTGTGAGTATTGCCTAATTAGTTATCACCTTGTCAGGCCAATGCAGATCAGCCCAGCTTATCATAGATGAAAGAAAGAAAAGAAACTTCTTTAAATGCATGGAATTTTCAGATGTACCTATTCTCTTCTTCAACCTGAGGATCTCATATTTCTTGTTTCTTCTGTTCATTTCATCTGTTCAGGGCCAGTAATTGGGTTGTTCCAGGATAACCAATCCAACCAAAGCTGACAGATGAACTTTTACTATTATTTTCCCCCCAAAACCAGTTGTAGTGTTACTATTGATATACCATTGATGTACCATATAGTACAATAGTCCTGGGAATGTTGTCACTGAAGGATTTTCATGAGAAGATGAAATCACCAGCATTTTTTTTTTTGAATGCAGCTATTGGCTTATTTCTATATTTTGTTTCTTTATACTCTTGAAAAATAGCATAAATGTACTTTTTAATTAAATCTTATGTTATCTTATTTATATCCCTCTTTTCTATGGATGTGGGACCGAAAATGCCTCTTCTGAAAAGGATGTGTGTGTGTGTAAAAACCCTGATGTTAAAATTATATCATGTCTGTTAAAACATCACATTAAAACATCAATAATGTAAAGAATCCTTGTAACAATATAGATAGGAGATCAGCAAAACACACAGGGGGTGGGGGGTGGGAGGCTTTTACAGTATATTCAGTTAATCACTAAACCCACATCTAACTAAAAAAAAAAAAAAGATCTTTACTTGCTGGTGGAAAAAAAGGGACAACCTAGCTTTCCAAGGGAGGCAATTCTAGCAGTCACCTAAAAGGCATCAGAGCAGTCACTAAGAAAGCCCTCTTCTTATCTCCTTGCTAGAAAGTCCTGTATCAATAGTGAGGACAAGATAAAGCCCTCCTGCCAGAACCTTAAAACTCAGGGAGGCTCTTACAGGAAGATAAAATTGTTAAGTAGCCTGGACCTAAAACCTGGTCATAATCAGCCCTTTAATTTTGCCTGGAAAGCAACTGGGATGTAATCCAGACATGTGTTACAATAGCCAGATCTGACATCTCAATGAACGGGGAAAACTATCACACTAATTTTAGCTGTGCAAATGGACTCCATGCCACTGAAGAAACCTGGGTCCTCATGCTTAGAGCTGGGTCCAGGAGCAGGCACAGCATACTTGAGATTTCAAGAGGAATGTAATTCCACCCAGCACAGAACAAATCCCTGTTCTTTGATCTATCTCTCGGGTGACCAGATCACTTTTGTCTTGTCTGGATTAAGATTAAGATTCAATTTGTTCCTCCTTATTCAGTGCATTCCTGACAGCAAACAGTATAACTAAATCTGAATATGAATTTTAAAATGATTTGTGTGTGAGTGTCTGTGAGCACATACATATATGACAAAGGGAGCTCCAAGGTCGACTTAGACTTCCATCCTTCCTCAGGTCGGTAAAATGAGTACCCAGCTTGTTGGGGGCATGTATAGAAATATGTATAGAAATACATGCTATTTGTAAGTTGTTCACCACCTCGATCCATATGGAGAGGCGGGATACAAGTAAATAAATAAATAACAACAACAACAACAACTAGCATGAGAGACTACAAGGCAGAAGGGAGAAGACAACTGAAAGAGGAAAAAATATATACAAAACTTCTTGGACTGAGACGTCACCACAGAATTAATGAACATGTAATTAAAACCATGCAAAACCTTACTAATAAGGAACTGCTTAAAAAGACAGAGAGACAAGGATGCCCTCTGTCCCCACTGTTATTTATAATGGCATTAGAAGTATTGATCAGGATGATTAAGAAAGATTCAGAAATTAAAGGATGCAAAGTGAAGAAACATGAATATAAGTTAAAAGTTATATGCAGATGGTCTGGTGATCATCTTAGAAGATCCAAACTCAAGTATAGACAAATTATTAGAAAATTTAAATCAATTTGGTGAAATGGTGGGATTCAAAATCAACAGAGATAAGACCAAAATCCTGACAAGAAATGTAAGTATGGAGGAAGAAAAAGAATTGACCCTAAAAACAGGATTTAAATCAGAAAAGAAAGTTAAATACCTTGGAATATGGATTTCCAAGCGAAATAATGAGTTATTTGAAAACAACTATAAAACAACATGGAAAGAAATCAAGAAATCCCTAAATAATTGGAGATCTTTACAATTTTCGCTGCCAGAGAAAATTGCAGCAATAAAAAT